>JAMKCH010083989.1:0-42676 GCA_023653785.1 Ophioderma brevispina
TTCAAAAATATGGGGTCTTGGGTGAAAATTTTCAAAAGTTTAATTGCTGCAATGCGAGTACACTTCCAAACTATGGGGTTGACAAGAAAAAACAGGCATTGGAAATGTACAGGGATTTGCACTTCTCCAACGGAGTGCAGGAAACAGACTGTTAATGAAGATATTTATGCTGTGTATTCTTTGCATATAGTTGGGAAGAAGAGTACAGAAGCTAAGGACAAAGGACAAAATGACTGGCTTCATCGTGTGTATATTGCATAGTATGGGCAACAAATGTAACCAAACTTCAAAAAGTAGTTTTGATCACACTTTCTGGCAAAAAATTGCCTATTTGACTGGACAACTTGCAGCGGTGGCACACTATGCTAACGCAGTGCTTAAGTATTTACCTTAAATATGTAATTGTGTCAAAAACAGCGGCCATTTTGGGCAGTCATCTTGGATGTAGAGGTTACCGCAAACATTGAATCAGTAAGGCAAAACTGAAATCAAACATTTATTATAGTGAGGTGATCAAAAACTGCATATAGATTTCTATGGTATGACACACATTTTGTTGGGCATGTTGTTAAGAGAAAATGTGCAAAAAGGGCGTTTTTTGTGATTAAGACCCCGTTCATCCTTAGGACAATATGGGGCCGTTATTCTCAAACGATGTTAAAATAACCGGTGGTTAGGCCTAAAACTGTGGTTAGCTAAACGAACTGTTAAAAAACCCGCAGGTTAAATATTGTAACAAGTCGTTTAGAACCACTGTATTTCAAAACCCGTAACTATCATCACCGAAGTGTGACTTATCTTCGCCGATATCATTACGTGTGCGTTAACAATATTGATATGCCAGACAATGCCGTCCGTAGTAATTGTAAATGCAACGCATGAAGCCCACTGGGTAAATTTCAAGAATGTCGGTTACGCAAGGAGCTTAGAATTCGTTGAATGAGGGAGACAAACAGCCCGGGCCTATTTAAAACTGATTTAGTCGATGTCGTTGAGCCGCACCTTGCTATCATTCAATACTCTACCAAATAAACCACGAGTATTGAAAAATAGAAGCAAAGGAAAAATGGACGAGAAGAAATGAAATGAGGACTCGGAAAAGATAAGATAAGAGAAATAAAGGAGGTAACTAGTCTAACCACGAGTATCAGGCATTTGATTGAAATCGTGAAGTTTAAACACGCATAAACTAACCCCGGACCAAGTCTAAGTTTAACCACGTTTTAGGCATGTTTAACAATGTTCGGCTAAAATTTAAACAGCGTTTCAAAGTTAACATTCTTTGAGAATTGCGTTTTTGTAGCGGGCGTTTATAATGCGATTTAAACCGTGATTAGCGTAAACATCGTTTGGAATACGGGCCTAACCTTTCAAAGTTTAAATGGCTGTATGATCCTGGGCTTTTCACAAATGCATATGATATGAGGGCAAATTCCTGGGAAGTCCTTGATCCATATTATGAAGAACAATGTGATATATTGGGGGAGAACGTATTTCAGTCCGCATCATCTTTTTGAAAAAATGGCAAAAATATGCCTTGTTGGCCCCAAAAAAACGGTGTGTAGAGAACAATGAAACCCACAAAAGTTGGTATCATCAGGTAGATAGATTAAATTATCTTCCAAAATGACACCAAGAAACAATGGTGATTGGGTCACACTGACTTTACCCTCAAAATACTGTCGTTAGTCAAAACGACAGCCATTTTGGCAGCCATCTGGATTTCGAGGGGACCGCAAACAAAAATTAATTAGCCACACCTCTGAATGATTGGTATATAATTAAAAACTACCAAAAAAATTCAAGGGTGCTTAAGTTTGTAGTGATCTGGCAGGTAAACTCAAAAAATATAAGCATGATATTTGGATATGGCCCTTCGCTTACCGGGAAACCTGTGTAATTTGCTCACAATTTGTTGATTTTCTTTAGACAAAAAACTAGTTTCAGTTGTTTACATGGAAATGCTGGTTTGGGCAGTGCCCGCTCACCCAAAGGGATCTTGGTGAAAAACTGTCAAATGCACTAGTCATCTTAACTCCACTAAAGTCATGGTACTGGTAGTACATGTAGTATCCATTTAATCCGGGTATAAAAGTATTTACCTGTACCCATAGTCTTGTAACCTTAATTGGCATACCCCGATGTGGGTCACCATGCTGGACCCATACCCATAGTCATCATGGCATGGGCCTTGTATCCATCCGTAGCCATGGTTCATACCCTATACCCATGACCCGCAAAAATATGGTCCATCACCCCTACTCAGAAACATTATCTGCATTGGGGGTATCATTAAACCCCAGTTATAAGATCTCCTTTTGAAATGAAAAAATGCTTTGGAATATTTTGATCCAAAACAATTGATATGAGGTAATATGCAAGTGCTATGGCAGGGAATCATGAATATTATTTGATACATACAATTTGTAAGGTTCGCTTTCAGATTTTGGAAGTTGTGTGTTCAAATTTGATGACTTTGGCCCAGAATTACTTGCCCGACTTTTTTTCTTTCAAATTTGAAACATTATATCCCCCAAGATAGCCAACCACAGTATTTTGAACACATCCTTTTTCTTCTGTTTTTTTCTTGATAGGGATATCATGGTAAAAACCTAAATCTGGTGTTACTTGTCTGATAAAAAAAAGTGGCCTGCAACTTTCCCACATCTGTACAGGTAGACAAACAACTTTGTACAGTACATGCAGAACCATATTATTTCAATTACAATTTCAATCAGCATTAAATATTCTACATGCACTAGATATTTAAGCGATACTAAATAACTTTCCTGTAAATTAGATTTTGCTTGTGACAAAAAAAAACAACCAAACAAACCATTAAAGGCACCTCACTGTGATTCTGCTAAATCGACAAGTGAAAAAAATCCTCAATATCAGATGCTTGCATGTCTGTAATGAAGTTATAATTCTAGCACTCCCTATTTCGAAATAGTTGATGCTATATCAAACAAAAAAATTTGATATTGAGATTTGTCTGAACATAAGTCTATTTTTGTAAAATTTGAGTGAACACTCACAATTTGTTAAATATCACTCAATTGTATATTTGATTGTTGTGACTTTCCTTTTTCTAGCCAGTAATGCATGCTCACTTATTTTTGTTGTATAGTGTGAGTACTTTTCATGAGTACGAGTATTAGTACGCGATACTTGACCCTGAGTACTCCCTAGCACTCCCTATTTCGAAATAGTTGGTGCTTCTCAAAACAAAACAAATTTTAGATTTGAGATTTGTCTGAAACCTAAATAATATTTTTAAAAAATTTGCGTGAAACTCACAATTTTGTTAAATAACTCAATTGTATATTTTGATTTGTTGTGACTTCCTTTTCTGCAGTAAATGTGACTCATTATTTTTGTGTAGTGTGAGTAGTTACTTTTCATGAGTACGGTATTAGTACGAGTACTTGCCATGGAGTACGAGTATGAGTATTGGTCCTGAGTACGAGTACGAGTATGAGTACAGCAAATTTTAAATCCCGGTACGAAGAGAGTACGTACTTATTGCCTGAGCGAGTGATGGTACGAGTACCAAGCATGAGTACGAGTATGAGTACGAGTCAACATATTGTACTCGTATCGGTCGAGATGAGTATTCGTACGCGAGTACTAAAATTTGCAGTATGTAGGAGTCTACCACCATGCAAATCTGAATGCTGGATAACTCAAATGGACTGGACTCGCAATCCAGAGGGATATATTTCAAATCAGACCAGCCAATTTTTCTTTGCATTTTATAAGTTTTCTCGTCAAGTTTCTATGGTGTTACTGAAACTATTAAAAAGCCACATCTTTCCAGCTACCCAACGGCTGTTTTCTGGATGGGATTGTCTAAAACAGACAGCAAGTAAACTTGCGTCATCCCCTGGCAAGATGTTAGTCTGGAACATGCAGCCGATGACCTTTGACCTTTGTCCATGACTTTGAATCATGCCACTATGAAAAGAACCCGTATACACCTTTAACCCCAAGTTGGTTGCACTGGACTTCAACTTTCGAAGGGGGGGAAGGGGTAACCCTGAAAAACGAAAAACCTACCTTGGTTAGAAAAAGCTAACCAAACTGGAAAACACACACAGACACGTACATACACCACAACTACGGACATGCGTGGCTTCGCAATATCCCCCTCTGACTTTCAAGCCAGGGGGATATTAAAAAGGGACAGGATCCTTTGTTACACAGCATGCAGCATGGCTGTAGGCTTACTGACTAGCAAGAATTAGGCAGGTTAAGATTTATGCCTTATGTGATTCTTTGCTTATAAATGAAACATGGAATTCCTTTGTTTCATCGATCCATAACAAAATAATTTTGCATTCCAAGTACAAGACATTGCATCACACACAAATACACATTTGATAAAATTCCTGGTGGTTGCGTCATCTCACTAGTCCCTATATGCTATTATAGTAGCTATTAGGGGTCGTTTCTTTTTTTGAGCTAAATGGTGAATGGGGATTATAGGCAGATTAACTGCAAATAAGGCCTGTGAAGTAGTCTAATGGATAGAGATTAATTTAAAGTTTATTACAAGTATAATAATAATCTACATCAGCCAAATATTGAAAGCAAATCCCAAAGATTTTTTTGTATATTAACAAAAAGGATTCGTTCAAGAAGCCTATAATTACGAGAAACGGAAAGGCTGGGATAAGTGTGCTGCAAATGCAAGTGGTCTGTGCGTATTCACCTGGCAAATAAACACTTGCCAATAATTCACGGTATAACCGCGAACACACATCGCCAAACAGTCACAATTTAATAGCTTACAGGAGATCCAAATAATATAAAAACACAAAAAACAGGGTTGCATTTTAGGTAGTGGTACATAGTAGATGGTAAGTGGTCAACGTGAATGTTTTGGGCATCCATGGTTCGCTCATTAATTTTGGGTGTGTTTGTCCTCATGTAGTACACAAAAGAAGTGGCGACAAACTTTTAATATCAGTCACTGTAATGTCGAAAGCAACATAAATTTTAATGTTATAAAGTATATATTACCGTATTATATTTATTTTCCATCTATATGCTTCACTTGCACAGAGGCGGGTTTAGAGGGGGGGCCGCACTGGCGCGCGCCACTCTATTTTTTGCAGAGCACAGGGCGCTGGAATGCATAGAGCGCCGGGTGCCCTGTAAATCTATAAAAATGCCTTTTTAAGCACAGGGCACCCTGTAGGTTTCTAAGAATTACGGTACAGGGCGTCAGGCGCCGTGTATTATAGCTTTGTGGGCGCCCACTGGCGGACGCAGTATGTTTCCTCCCCGCATCTTCAGAATTTCAACACGAGCGGAACAAATTTGGCGCCCCCTCTATTGAGAAATCCTGGATCCGCCCCTGCCTTTGCATGTAGTATTTTGTGTATGCTCACTATCATGAACTAAAATATTTATGTCTAAAATGCCCAGTTTAATAAAAATGCATTCAATTCTGATATTTTATGAAGTAAAACAATAAAGAGAGAATTTGTTTAAAAATTGCCTATATGATTCATGACGATAAATTAAACTGCTGCTGTTTTCCTGTTGGTGATATGTTGAAGATAATTGCTAATGTTACATGGGATAAGTTGTTACATTCATTGTACAGTAATAAAAATTGTATTTTTTTTCTGTTAATCAGTACAGTAATTAAGTGGTTTATATTTAAAAAAAGTTTATTGAAACTATGAAAAACATAAACCCCCAGGTACAGTTCTATATGAAAAAGTTGATGAATGAATTGTGTTAAAAAGTCTACTAGGAGGAGGACAATAGTTAAGTCATAGCTTCCGTCGAACTTAGTTTGGTACGCCCAGCTAGGCTACGTGTGAGTTTCACAAGTGCTCAATATATTAAGATAGAAGTTATGACTGAGTTAGCTAGGTCACCCACATAGGCTGCAACTGTGTTGTGACCAGTTTTGCAAAGAAAATTGGGGTGCTTCCTCGGCTGAGTGGCAGCACCACAAATGGAGGTGGCAGGACACCCATTCGACCATTTGCCAAAAGAAGGGAAAAATCAGAGGGAAGGAAATATGCCAAAAGTATGCACCAAAGTGCACCATTGTTGATACATCTTCCACCCAAACCATCTTTGCTAGGAAACATTTGCCAAAAAATGTGCACAAACATGCACCATTTGTGCCACATCTTCCAAAACTTCTAAAAGGATGAGGGCGCACTAACCGGCACATACTCTCTCAGGCACCCCTCTGCATTGATGCACGTTGGTAGATTATGCTAAAAGGTGTACATAAAATCACACAGTTGCTAGCTGGCATCTTCCAACAATGTCCAACTTCTGGAGGAGGGCAAATTGCCCTCAGCAGGCCCAGGTAGCCAGGAATTATTTGGGGGGGGGCGTGCGGATTTGCCAGAAGTGGACCTTTTTTTGTCGAGAAACATTTTTTTTTATAAAACAACGTAATACTACAGTAATGCGTGCTACCAATGTATTGCCCAAATAGTAGTCGGAGAAACCACAACCTTCACGATGACACGCGTCAAATTTAAACAAAACCAAAGCAGACCTTCAACATGCCAAAGCGGACTTCAAACATGATAAAACGGACCTTTGTCATTTTTGGGGGGGTGCGTCGCACCCCCCGCCCCCCTGGGCTACGGCCCTGCCCTCAGCCACTCCCCTTGGCACAAATGCACAACTTCATCTTACCCCCCACTTCTGCTCCTATGTGTCTGTCAGTGAGGTGGGGGAAGTGTCACAAAGGTCAAACAAGGACACCTACTGTGTCATGCAAGAAGAAAAGGTGAAAAATTTGCCAAATTAGATGCATATCCAAAAACATTTCAAACTTTTGGCACCCTCCGTGATTGTAATGCAAGAAGGAGAAGGAAATTTGACAAAAAGTTATGCACCAATTCATGCCATTTGTGTTGCATCTTCAAAAAATTCCCAAATGCCCTCTCTTTCATTTAACACCACCCTGGGGATCACCAACATTTTTTCTATTGTGGATAAAATTAATCATGAAACGTCACCCACACAAACGTAAGCAAGAGATGTTTAAGAGTAGCACCCCCTGTTGTACATTATAGTCTTTATGCTTCACCTCTTTCATTAACACCCCACAGGGGGTCTGCAACAAAATTTCCATTGTGGAGATTACAGGGTTCCCAAAAATAAGTGCCCCAAAAAAATAAGTTCCCCCAATAAAAAAATCAGGACATTTCTTGACTAACTCCGCTTATGAAATGAGGATTTGAAACATTTTAAAAAGTTTTGAAAAGAGGAAAACATTTGGATCTGCCACAAAACCATTTGCTTTTCAAACAAAACACTTTGGAATCAACAACTCCACACATTTTTTTTCCAAAAAAGATGTTGTCAGAAAAAGTGGCATTTTTTTTTTGTAACTGTTTTTTTGTTTTTAATATCTAAAGTAAGAAATTAACAAGTTACAAGAACGGGATTTCATTTCCATATCATGCGATCTGAGGTAAATAAGCTTAGACATTGATGCATGGGGCATCAAAAAAAACAAGACAAACAGGCAGTAAAACAAAGAATGATGTGTAAGCTTTAACTACTCATTTTCTTTGGCCCATCTCTTTTTTATGAAAGAAAGGGTAATGTTTGAAATTGCAGGTTTTCAAATCAACCAAATAAGTTTAATTGTTTTGTCATTCAGGGGATACTCAATAGTCAAGTTCCTCCATCTGCACTGATGGAATTATTTTAGTGTTTACACATGCGTTTAGCAATTTGCTGAGTTCTGTTGATGGGGGGGCTGTGGTTCCTGAGAACGGGATTATTCCACGCGGAGCCAGTTTCTCCTTTATTATGTCGATATGACTCCACATTTGAGTGGTGTTGCTTACTCAAATCTCATCTCATTGTTTGTTTGTTTGACTATTTGTCTGTTGGTCATTTGTTGCCTATGCGTTCAGTTTTAAGCTTATTTACTTCAGACCGTTAATGGGTATAAAGAAAGAAATGAAGCCGTTGTTGTAAATTGATACTTCTTGATTTAAAGAACTTTGAATACGGTTAAAGTGCACTTTTCTGACAAACATTCATTTTTGGGAAAAATGCACGAGTGTGTGTTGATGCCAAAAAGTGTTTTTTGAAAAAACGGCAATGACGTTTGGGGAAGAGCCAAATGTTTCCGCTCTTCAAAACTGTTGAAATTTTAAACATCCCAGTCTAAGTGAAGTTAGCAAACAAAATTATCCTCAAATTTTAGGGGGGAACTTCTCTTTTGGGAACCCCTTATTAATCTTAATAGTCCCCCACATGAGCATAAGTAAGTGACGTTTAGGAATAGCACCACCGGGTTTTGAATGTGGTCTTCTTTATTTTTCTTTCATTTGGACACCCCCCTCATTTTCTGTTGTGGAGAATTTAATTGGGAAATGTTTCCCTACATGTGGTTAAACGAAGATGGCGTTTAGGAGTAGCACCCCTGGTTTTGCATTACAGTATTTTTTTATTCCTGCTCTTCATTTGACACACCCTGGGGGTTACAACATTTTCCATGGTGAAGATATTTAATCATGAAAGTCCTCAACATGAGCATAAGAGATGTTAGGAAGTAGCACCCCCAGTTTTTGAAGTGTCTTCTTTATTTCCCACTCTTTCACTTTGACACCAGGATCACCAAAATTTTCGTTGTGGAGGATATAAATCGGAAAAGTCACCCAAAATGAGAATAAGTAAGAGAAAATAAATACTAAAATAAAGTTTATTTTAAAATCTCAATCGTGCCTGTTAGCCAAATTGCTAGAGACTTTACAAACTTCAAAGGGACAGGAGGAGATTGTTTTAGGATATGAATTTTTCAAAATTTCACTGGATCTGGTTGTAGACCACCTACCGAGGAAACAGTTTGAAGGTTTATTGGACAAACAGGTGCAAAAAGAAACAACCGCAACCCTTGTTGAAACTTGCATGCGAACATAATCATTCCCCATAGAAAACAACCACTGTGCTTGACTTTCTGTCGTTGCAAGACAGAAATTACTAAATTCATCATCTTATGGACATAAAGACGGCGTATCGGCTTATTTCACTTCAGGTGATTAATTACATTGGTAAGCATTCCAATATGTAAAAAACATAGGCTCGAGAAAAATATTGGGGGCGCTTCTTTATGGAATCTCCTCATGTCTCTTTAATAATTACTCGACAGAAACAATGCCAACGGGGAGGCATCAGCTTAATCAGCACCATATTGCAACATTTAAACACACTATACGAAACACCACCGAATGGGAACACAGTGCAAGCTTTCATGGTCCCTTACCCAGTCAAATGAAACTATGGAAAGAGTGGTATTAGGTTTTAATCAATATTAAGACACCACGGTAGTGTGGTCCACCAAGTTTAAAACTACAACTAAAAAAAACACCAAAAAAACAGCCAAAAAAAGCATTTAAAGCACTATCAGGATTTGAAAAATATTTGAAAATTGCAGGGAATAGGCTTCAAAGTGAAGGATAAGTCGTAGAAATTCTCATAAGTTACCTTTCCAGCTGTAGAATTGACAGAAAAGGGAAGAAAAAGGCAGTGTTCCAGGATACGGTTCTCCATTCAATTTACGTGTTGTAGTTAATGTCCGTTCGGACAGTTAGACATAAAAATTTCCGGATTTTGTCCCTTATTAGAGTTGCTTCTGGTCTTCTAATGTTGCAGGGTATGTTAGTAGACATGTACTTGTTACATACAGCAAAAATCTGATTTTGATGATTTTTTCGAGTCGCCGATTTAGCAAATCACTGATAGGTCTTAAAACAGCCATGATACAAACGACACACACCGTGAGTATATTAACAGAAACAAAACTTCCCTTTGTTGACGAGAAATGCACGAGGTGAGCATATCACTCAATAATCACGAAACGCTCCGCATACACAACCAGAGGCATGAATTTCAACCCACAAAAGTATAATGGACACATTTCATGTGCAAATATGAAATAAGAAAACGGAACGATGAATTACAAGTACTTTCAAGCGGTCCTTATAATGAATTATAGTGGAAAGTGCGAAACCTTTACAAGTGGGTCTCACAGACCTACAGCCTTCATTACGACAATGGATAGTAGCCAAACTTAATAATAATTTCAAGTTATCCTCATTGAGTGCCTTTTTAGTGATAATATTGAAGAGAATTTCACTCATGCAAAGAAAATGCCGTTTAAGGTTTCTTTGTTCAACATTCACTTACTGAACCATCACTTACTATCCAAATCAAACAATTTGGGCATTCCAAGTTATAAGCTTCTTTCGTGGCCGGCGGTCTAATCGTTGGCGTTAGTGGTTTTTCTTTGGATAGTATCTTGTGTCGGCTTCGAGTCCGGCCGGAGGCACGACTTTCAGCACCATTAAAATTACACGAGGAGAAGATAATTTTCTTTACTTACGTCACCTTGGCCATTGAAGGTTTATGGAATGGAAGGACAATTATCACTACCCTACGCCTTCAAACCCATTTACCAAATCCCGACCTGATCCTCCCTAACCCTACCTGTATTTCGCATGTATTCAGTTATTGAGTCAAGATCAGACAACCATCAAGAGTTTTTGGGCGTTTGTTTTACATTAAATGCCTCTTCATATAATAACAAATGGGTTTAACAAAATATAGATATCAAAGCGTTAATTAGGATTGGAAATAAGACCACAATTTATAAAAGAATCAAGTTGATTTTAATAATATTGTGAACCTCGGAAAACATAGTAAGACAAACCAGTGAAACTTTTATCAAGAAAACGAGCATTACAAATAATTCGAGACAAAGTAGGCAAAGCCGTCGTTCAAGCAAACAATCTACATGTGATTATGTGACGGAAACGACGAGTTAGAATGTTTTCAAACGGTTATTTGTAACGATAATTAGTGGGAAATAGGAAACTTTAAAAAAAACGGTCTCACAGAAACCTACAGCCTTCTATTACGAAATGAATTATGGCGAACTTTAGGTATCATTTATTTTATCATCATGATTGTGACTTTACTGCTAACGTTGAAAATGATTGACTTCATGCAAGAAACTTAGGCTAACAGATTCTTTTGTTCAACATTAATGATCCAACACGTACTAGAATATACAACATAATCAAGTCTTGTTCTGATAGCTTCCTCCCTGGCGCAGCGGTGTAAGCGATATGACATATTGATTTAATTTGGAATAGTATGCTGTTGTCAATTCGAGTCCGGTGGTGGCTCACCACTTTCGGCATGATGCTAGTATTAAATTCTGGTGGTCATTCTCTTCAATTTTGGTTATGTAGGTTGAGCACGGATGCTATAGGGGGTTCTTGGTCCCATTCTTTCCATTTCGTCTACAATGCAAAAGAAAAATGCCCCTTTCCCACATCAACCTCCATACAGGCCTAATATAAATTTTTATAGATGCTAGAGGCGCTGATTGTAATACCGAGTTCAAAAACAGTTGCTCTTCTTGTGAGGCAACCAGAGCAGCGGGAACCATCCTATGGTGTTTAGTACTATTCTTCCTACCAGAGAGCGCGAGAGAGGTCTCTGAATCATCGAAATAAGACCAATCTCCAACAATAAGCAAATCTAGCAAGAAAACAAAACGAACCTAAGCAATATCAACTTGAAAAGTATTCAAAGTCAGAACAGACGGCCTGTACAAAAGAGAGTACTAATTTCAAATCAACTGCCCAATAAACCTTAAAACAAGAACAAGGGCAATTATTTAAAATCAACAATGGGGTCTAATGATGATGGTTCCTGTAATGAAATATGGACGTTATCAACAAAGGAATTCGGAAAAAGAAGAAATGGGACCAAGTTTGCCAATGGGGCAGACGCACTGGCGTATACTGGTGCTACTTAGATTATTAACTTTATAGGCCTGCGACTCTTTTTAGACCTTGGTGTTTTTTACGTTGCCAACGTTTTTGGTAGATCTGTTATACAAATTAAATCCCAAATGAGTTCCTGAATTAAATCCAGCAAGTGGTCCCACTGAGATTAGAACCGAGGACCCTTTGCTCTTGGGGTAAGCTTTGAGAACCACTAGACCATGCCACTAAACAGATGTTTAGGAGGAGCACCCCCGTTTGCATGTTATAGGTATTCTAAAATTCCCACTCTTCATTGACCTCCCCCAGGCGTCACAACATTTTGCTGTGGAGATATTAATCTTGACATGTCCCCACTGCGCTATAAACTAAGAGCCATAGAAGTAGCAACCCCGGCGTAGTATTCTATACTTCCCTCACCTTCATTTAAAGGGATATTAAGCAGCAGAGTTTATGATCCGACACATTAAAAAAAAAAACATCAAAATTCCTATTTTGGGTATTTTTGTTACTGGCAGGGATGTGCTAACATAACCTGCAAGTTGGTTAGCTTGAAATCTGTGTATTAAAGACAAGGTAGTACATACTTTTTATCTGATTCTTTAATGTCTATGTGCATATCAAAATTCCCACTTGAGATCCAAAGAGGCTTTCAATGTGAATAACCCAGATTTTTAAAGCAGATATTGTGCATCATGACTGTGCAGATTGACCTCAAACACAAACATTATTTATCAGTGGCATATCGGGCCTGCCCGCTCTGAGGGGGGCAAATTTCCAGTCTTGGGAAATTGTCCCTCTTAGGGGGGTCAAAAGGCCAATTTTTTTTCCCGGTCAGAGGGCTAAAAAAACGGCTGATTTAGCATGATTTTTGCAATTTTTTCCCGGCCAACAGTCCCGGACACAAAAATCAGCTGTTTAGTGTAGATTTGAGACGCCATGATGAGTATGTCTATTTGCGGAGACGGTAAGACCGGGGGTAAGACAAATTTCCACAAATACTTCATTTTTCACTATTCAGTATACTTATATGGAATTGTACACAATCTCTGATTTATAAGTAAATAAAAGGCTTCCATATTTTACATTAGCATTATCGCTGCTAATCCCTTTAACACCAGGACCCTCTGAGGGTCACAACATTTCCATTGTGGAAGTAGAAGAGGTTTAGGGGTAGCACCCCCAGTATTGCATTGATAGTCTATTTGGTTTGTACACCACCACACCACACACACACCAGACCAAGATATACTGCCAATATAACATGCTGACCTAGTTTATTGTAATGGACAAACTCTGATTAAATTCCTTGCAAGGTGTAGTATTTTACATTGAAGAACAACCTAGATCTGAGCAAATTTGGCTGAAAGGGACCAAAAATTTGGATTGTTGCAATTTGAGAAAAAAATCAAAGAATCCCCCTTAAGTGGCATACCTGCACTGTTGACTGCAATTATGATTCACACAAAAGATGTATGGCACAGTAGTTTCTATGTAGCACAGGATTTTGCATATCCATTATTACCATTTCAGCAGCAATACAGCATTTACACATATTTAATAAAATTGCATAAAAATGCCCCTTAATTGGCACCACCGCACGTTGGACCAAATATGGATTCACACAAAAGAATGTTGGCATAGTAGCTATCGTTGTGTGAAGGGAATGGTGCATCCGATGTAATGTTTTAGCAATACAAATTATTCATATTTATTAGATATAATTTGCTTACCTGTTGACAGTTCAGTTGGATATATCACACTTTCAAATTGCAACAAAAGATCGCCATATGATAGTGTTCAGCAGCGGTGGAATCTTGCGTATCTGATGTATGGTTTCAAAAAGTCTTGCAAGTTTGCTGATGATTTTGGCATATTAATTAGCCTCATTGCATACTTAAGTTGCCCGAAAATATGCCAAAAAATCTAATCAGGACCGAGAAAAGAAACTCTCAACCTGCTTCCCCAGTCCACCAAGTTTACATTTGATATATGCCTTGGGAAAACCCCAGATAACTTGTACACAAGCCGTGTAGGAAAATTTTCTTAAATTATGCAAATTAGATGGGCCTACTTAAATAGCATATTTTACGCCCAAAATCTAATCAGGTCGAGAACTCGTCACCCCGCTTCCTTCCACCAAGTTACATCATCGTAGCCCTTACGGAACTCCAGATAAATCACACACAAGCTTTTTACACAGACAGAAAAACAGACAAAGTACTAGACAATATGACAGACAGAAAAGTGATTACTAAGTCTCTGCCAGAACAAAGTTCAGGGGAGACAATATAGCAACAAATATGCTTACGATGTTGGTACCCGTGAATAACTTTGGTCCTCTGTTTTTATTGGTTCCAACAAAAGTACAATCACATCTAGTATAGCGTCAAAATGATGTCAAAGTTTGCAAGTTGGCAAAATTGTTATTTCCACAGACACATATTGCTCAAAAAAAAAAGAAAGTAGGAATATCAGATTTTCATGCTGGGGGGGGGGTTCTTGAAGAGGCTAAATGGCTTCCATATGTTTACCTGGGCATTGTCCGAATAAGTGATATGTTTAACTGGACATTGTTGGAATAAGTGAAATCACGCATGCTGCATGCGCGATAATTTTGTGACTGCCCATTTCAAGCCTGCCCTCTCAAAATTGTAGCTCTATTGAGAATGAACAGATTCCGATCGTCTTGGGGACCCCCTGATTTACCCGGAAGTAGTATCGATTTTGATATCAGATGAAAGGCCTATTTTTCTCATTGTCGTCCTGAAATTTGAGCCCTCAAATACATTTCATTCTCAAGATATAAACAAAAAAACACAGTTTTAGTGGTTAACCATAAATATTAGCACAGTATTGAATAGGTCTTTGCAACATGCATTATTGCGTCTACCATAAAAACTGCAAGATTGTTTCCCAAGGTATACTTGAAGGGATGTATGTGCAAGTGCCAGGCTCTCATATCAAGTAGAGAACACAATACACATAAATCGGAACAGGCACCTTTAAATTTTTTTTTTCATTTTTACTTTGTTTTTGCAAACATTGATTTACGTTATACCTACAATTGTGATTTCCATAAACCATGTTGGATTGGGGAAGTGGAGATGATGTATATAATGTCCAAGTGTATGTGTATAAAGTTTTGTCTGGTTTGTGCAAACAATTTTTGCATGAGATTTTTTGTGGTGAACTACTTATTTACTTATTGGTATTAATTTACTAAATAAAATGTAAACCTAAATATGTTCAATTAAAAGGATAGATAGTCGTGGTCACGACATACTGTCAAATCAGATTTTTGGTCAAATTGAGTTAATAGTTGATTCTGGTTGCATTTTATGTACTCTTTAATTGTACCCAAAAATAAAAGTGAAATTACATCTCATACCCAAAATAGCCCTGTTGAATATACACCCATTTGTATAAAACTGGTTTCACAAACAATCAAATTCGTATTCGATAGCTTGGCGTGTCCAATTATCTCAAAGCAAACCAGATAAATTGCGAATGAATACATATTCGCTGGGACAAAGATTGCTGCTTCAGTGATCAAATTGAAAATAGGTCAGTCAAGATTTAAGACAACAAAATTTACCTTTCTATACAGTACTTCAGGGGGGACATGGTGTCAGTGTGTTTTTGAGAGATCAAATTGTAGTTTTCTAAATTTCTGAATTCTCACAACTTTCAGGAGTATTTTACTTTTTATTTGGTGAAAATCGGACATTTCGTTCAAATGTTATAGTTGATCGAAGTGTACAGCATCACACAGAGAAAGACGATTTCTTATGTTTCGTAACTGTTTTTCAAGCAGCTACATTTACTTTGTTTTTCATTGTTTTTCAAGCAATAATATTTAAGAGAATGACAAAAATAAATTGACCATTTACAGTGACCATTTACAGATTTGTTTTTAATTTAAAATATAGTATTATTAATAGAATTGATAAATTTAGAATTAAAAAACAAAATTGCAATAATTTAATAATTGATTAATTAACAATTAAACGCTTCTGGACCTTTAATGGCCTATATCTTTTTTTTTGCCATTTTTTGTAGTTGCAAACTTGCCCCCCCCCATTTATCTCAAAAACGGTTTGACCTATTGACTTCAAATTTGGCACAAAACTAGTTTAGTGTACATACTATGATCCTCTGACATAATTTTGTATAAAACCCTTTAGTTCTTGATTTACATTGATTTTTGTATGCCACCAGCAGCAAAAAAGGCGAGAGAAGTTTGAACGGTTGCCATGGCAACATGGAATATAATTGTTTTGGTAAATGCTCTCATAGGATCACAGATCCTGGCCATAGTAATTGTTTAAGAAACAAACTATGTTCAAATAACTTTATATTTTTTAGATAAATGGGGGGCAAAATTGTCATTTTGAATTTCTGATTTTCTTGGTGCCGTGAGCTTTGACCCCTGCTAATTAGCATACCAGAGTTCGATATGATCAGAGACAAATATGTTTGAAAAAGGCTCATCATACTGAACATTTTGGTATATCACATGCTTGTATTCAAAGAAACTACGTGCTGTGATTGCAATAATCATGATATTGTATGAAAATGACGCCATGTTCCCCCTTAATGAAGGATTTGTCATGATATTTCACATTTTTTGTGTTTTAATTCTCTTACTTGTACTAATTGAAACCTACAGGCTGTGCATCGTGAAAAAGAATTAGCCAAGTTTAGTAGTTTTTACATTTCATTACAAGTAAACCAAATTGATCACTTTTAGGAGGACATAGTGACATTAACCCTCACATCACCAAAGGAAAGGGGTTACCACTCCTGGTGAACTTTCCTCAGGTGTGCAAAAACATTAAAAACTCATTGGGGTCCATTCACTAGGATGGAATTGAGACAGCCAGGGGTAATCACCCTACTCTTTTTGAAACTGTGATAAATTTATACATGTATAGGTGTGGCGCTCTGTACATGGGACCAAACGTCCACACCAAAGGACGTCATCTACAACTTGAGACTGAACAAGCATAGTTCTACAAATGCATAAAAAAATTTAACGCGCATCACGGCTCGGCTTTCTATAAACAGCAACGAAATGGCTATTGTAGGTAGAAATGTTTGAGGGTAGTGCCATCTGTAAAGGCTATAGCTGTCCCTGTTCTGAAATCAGTAAACAAAACACCGGTGAAGAAAATAGTCATAGAGACAAACTTTCACAATTGATGACAGATTGACTATTTTTTTTTTCAAGCTGATGATTATTTTGATTGCAGACAGAAGTGTAACTCTTGCAGCGTTGCCCTTCTGAAATCTTTACCTTTAAACTGACTTTTGGCCACAACAAAGTGATGCGATGGTGACTATAGAGGTGGATTTGGGTATCTCTACTGTTGATCTCCTCATGAAGCATGAACTGTACCGTGGCCTTGACAAGGTACAACAGTTTTTAATATCAATTGTAGGGGTGTGTCTAAAACTTTTGTTGTTGTAGTAACCATCCTATGCGTATATGTCACTATTGCTAAACACATTACAACGGTTAAGGAGGGAACCAATCACAAGTAATTAGTTTCAAGTTCACTTCTCAATGACCATATTGGTCAAAAAATGATCTTGAGTTTTGGAGGTACTCATAATGATGTGATCACCAGTTATCACCTTTTAAAATCCTTTGCACCAGGGGCCACTTAAATAAATACTATCTTATACATCAGAAACATATAAAACTGAAACTTATTTGATAATAAACCACTTGCAAATTTATTTTGTAACTGCATGACGTTTATAATTTTCCAATTATTTTCCTGTTTTCAGTTTTAGTGTGGATTTGTTCGATCAGTAAGTATAACTTGGCTCGTGTTTTTTTTAAAGGGATATATATCAAGCATTTCAATCAGTTTTAAACACAACCATATGTGTTGTGACACACAGAGAAAATTAACCACCATGTGTGTATGAGTAATATATGCAGATCATGGAAAACAAGGCGAACCTCGTATTTGCGCGATGCGTAAATATGTCTCCGCCGAATATCGCGATCTCTAACAGGTGATAAATCTGCAACTTCAACACCCCACCCCCTTCCCAATACCCCCAAACCCCGCAACACAACTCACTCTAACTACCCCCTCCCCCTCCCCAACCCCCCCCAACATCCACCCACCACCCTCATCCCCAACACCCCACCCTCATCCCCACCGACCCCCACCCACCCTCAATCCCCACCCCCCCACGCTCCCCACACCCCCCACCCCCTCCTTACACAACCCCACCCCCACTCCCCTCCCCTGAACATACCCTCCCCTTTCACCAACAAACCCTCATCCCTCCCCAACACTCTGGCAACACCTCCAACCCCCTCCCCAACACCCACAACACTCCCACCCCCCTCCCCAAACAACCATGCAACACCCCACCCCCTCCCCAACACCCTCCCCAACACCCTACCAACACAACACCCCCTCCCCACCACCCTCAACACCCCCCACTCCCCGCCCTCCCCACCCCGCCACCCCCCCCCCACCCCACCCCCTCCCCCCCCCCACCCCCTCCCCCTCCCCCCCCCCCCCTCCCCCCAAGCCCCTCCACCACCCCCCCCTATTGCATAGTAAGTCTCAATGTAGCGAAGGATTTTGCCCTATTACCCCCTATCCGATGTACCGTTATAGATATACAGCAATTACGCATATTTAATAAATAGGCTCATTTGCATAACATTAAAAGAGTCGCATATATCACTTCTGTGTTTCAATGCAAAAAAGATGTACCCCGTTCCATCCCCATGATGGCTTGCATGTAGGAAGGAATTTTGCCTATCCGATGTCCTTTTAGAGATACGCCATTACGCATATTTAATTAGCCATTTGTCGATACCTAAGTCCTCATATATCACATACTTTTCAAATTGCAAATAAAGATAATACCCAACCACTCCCATGATAAGGCTTTCATGCAGCGAAGGAATGTGAGTGATCCTATGTACCGTTTCAACAAATGCAATTTTTAAAACTCTGATTTTGCATATTAATTAGCTCATTTGCATAGTCAATTTTTTTGCCGAAATTTGCCCAAGCTAATCAGGTCAAGAACTCTTTCGCCCGCTTCCTTCCACCAAGTTACATCATTATATGCCTCTAGGAACTCCAGAATAACTCGTATAACCAGGCCTTGTGGGAAAAAATTTCTTAAATTTTGACAAATTAGATACTTACTTACCATATTTTATATAACACGGCCCAAAATCTAATGAAGGGGTCAAGAACGTCCCTTCAACCCCTCTTCTTTCCACCAATTTACAACATCATAGCCCTTATGGAACCCCAGATAAATCGTAATGTTTACATTTTCTGTGCAATATTGCCCTTTTTTCCTTGACTTTTTCCCCCCGACCCCTACAAAAACCCCCCTGACAGAACCGCAGGGGGAACCTGGGGGAATGAATGACAATGATTAGTAGGGGGTTCCCCTCCTACATATACCCAAGTTTGGCTAATCTAGCTCATCCAGAAAAAAAAGATATGCCCCAATGATGTGCCAGGGTTAACATTTTGATACTCACGGAATCCAGTGTGGTTTTCCTTCACAGGCATATACGGACAAACGGAACTACAGACATACGGCACACCACAACGGACGAGCCCCATTTTAAAATAGTCCCCTTCCACTTTGTTCGGGGACAATAAGCTCCAACAGAATTGAGGACCCCCCCTCATTTCCTTGTGATGATGGCATAAAAGCTTTAGACAAATTTTAGAAGCAAAAATGTTTACACCTCTTAACAATTTTCAACTTCAGCAGCAGTTAAAGACTGACTTAAGAGACACTTGGCACATTTGAAAAATTAGTGTGCCCTCCGATTTTTATCAAAATTGATAATTTTTTTGCATGGTTGTAAGCTTTTTTTATATACATTAATAGAAGCCCTCACCGAAATGTTTAAATGTGACCAAATCACACCCCTTATGGGTAAACAGAACGATTTTTAATATTAATGTCGCCGCGACATTTATTTACGACGCAGAATGACGGAAATGGTGTTTAAAAACAACACAAAAACACCAGGGAGCCTGATGTTCCCATGGCATGAACCCTTGGGGGTTTGAACTGGCCCGTGACCTTTGTGGTTTTTAACATCAATGAGTAACGATTATATTCATGTAATAGACATTTGGTTGTGGATTTAAAGTTACGACAAACTTAAAGTTGACCTACAAATCACCTGGATGTCTTCAACCTCTTATTAATGTCCCACCTGTTTTTTTGGGTATGTTATTTTAAATGTAAAATTATCTCTATCTTACCATGGGCCTAGACTATGTCATTTGACAAAATCAATTGAAGAAATTTTCATATTTTTTTGAAAAATGTGGGCCAGTGCTGGGCCTTTGTAACCAGATTTTGTAAATAATATTATTTGTGTGTATTAATTACAAATAGTCAACTAACAAACTAAACCTAAAAATGCCTCATGACCGAGTTTGAAAATGAATCGGATTATCCGTTTTTGATGTAGTAAACATTTATGTATAGTGGTAACCTAAACCCATAGGGATACGTGTATAACAAAAATATTCTGGATTCCGGATTTTTATAACAAAAGTAATTATTTTTTTTATATATACATTGATTTGAGCCATAAACCTTTTCAACACAGTGGATTAGTATTGGGACAAGCATATTGATTTGTTTAAAAAAAATACATCGTTCACCTGCTTGCAGTTTTGCCAATGGGAGTCGCAGTTTGGTGAGGTGAGTTCACATAGGGGTCCATCAGAGGTCACCTGATTGACACCTCATATGAAGCCGTGTGCAGTGGGTTCCTTTCTGACAAGGTAATGAAGGTAATCATTGAATGTGAATACACATGGTGGGGAAATGTCATATGAATTGGATCAAACGTCACATAGGGTCATCAATGGTCAATCTGTGTGGTAAGTCTTGGCCAGTGGTTCTTTTTGATTAACATTGTTGGCCATAGCATCTTATGTGCCAAAAATATAGTTCTATAGATTTCCCCAAAACGTGATCAAAGTTCACATAGGGGTCATCAATTCACTTTGTTTACACCACATATGATCCTTTGGCCAGTGGTTATTCTGCCCAACTATGAAGTTAATCGTTCAATGCATATGTGAGAAATGAGCAATTGTTAACCTTTGTTTGATTTTAATGAATGTGGGGGTAGAGTCATTAGGGGCATCAAAGGTCAATTTGTGTACATTTCACATTAAGTCTTGGCCAGTGGTTATTTTTGGAGTAACTTTGGTGGTGGTAAAATCTTATGTTTCCAAGAAATATAATTTGATAGATGTTTACACATGGTGTCAAAGTTCAGTTAGAATTAATAATTTATCCGTCAAACCGTATGTGAGAAATGTGCAATTGTTAATGATGTTAACCTTTGTTTACAACCATAGATCACAGCCCATATAGCATCACAGTAGAAAAAGCTATCCTATGTGCTTCCTGCTAAAGCGGGACACAAAATTGAGAGTGCCATCTGAGTTGGCCTTTAAATGCATCCCACCATCAGAGAAAACCCGCTTAACAATGATGAGATTAGTTAGTTTCTTTTGGGGGTGGGGGGCGGTGGTGGTGGGGGGTGGGGGGAGAATTACCCCATGGTGCCGACACTCAAACAACCTGATGACACTAATCATCTGACACCCAACATTTGGCAAATGACATCTGAACCTGACAGTTGACACTGACCTCCCCCCTGGCACCCAACACACATCTGACACCTGACACCCAACATCTGACATCTGATGTAATAACCCGGGGGGGGGGGGGCACTCAACTTTTTTTTCAAGTAGGGATGTGCGTCCCCGATTTCCGAACTTGGGCTTGTGAACGGACTTTGTCTTCGAAGAGTGGCTTGGGAACTGAAATTTTGAGAAATTGCAGGCTTGGGAGCTGAATTTGGCTAAAATTCAGGCCAACATTTTCTGAAAGGGGACCTTAATAACTGAATTACGCTTCAACTGAGGGTCTTGGGAACGGCTGAAGACCGCCAAAAGGGGGATCTTAATGGCCGCACATACCTGTACCTCTTTCCAATGTCAGTGCCCCCCCCCCCCCCCGGTAATAACCAACACCTGAAAACCTACACCCTTCATTTGGCACAAAACAACATCTGACTCCTGACACTCACTCCTGGACACCACCGGGCCCCAAATGCCTAACAACCTGGCACCCATGCCTGACACCAAACCCCAGTCGCCTTTAACCTGACATCTGACATCAAATTGCTGACAACTGACACCAGACACTCGGCATCTGTCCACGACAATATACACAACCCGTAATCAATTACCACCCGGAACCCAGAAGTACCAAGAGTAGACAACAAGAACAAAATTCATCCCTCCAAGAAGTGAAACATCCTTCTCAACCAATCATTATACTCCCTTCAGCCAACTGCCCAAATAATCAAAATAATTGGACAGCACAATTACTTTGCTAGCTGTGACGTGAGCCAATTCACTGTTTTCTGGCTATTTCAACTATGTACAAAGATATAGGATGGAAGATTTTGGAAACAAAATAATGAAGTTAATCGGTCAATGCGTACAAGAGTTGTGAGTCCAATAAATGTTAGGGTTAATTAACATATTTACAAATACAATACCACACAATTACTATGATGAACGTATGGGGCATATCACATTTTAAAGTTCTGTGAGAACAGGCATAAATTTGCCACCACAGAGAACCACTAGGGTAACAGGCCAGAGCAGGGAAGTTAGTTACTGCAGTGATCATTGAAGGACCAAGCACATGCTTGAGTGTAGACTGATACATCGAAAGCTTGACTCCAAAATTTCAATACGAGTGTAAAAATCCTGAGCATAGTTAGAATCTGGGGGTAAATGTCTGGCCAGCAGTTAGCAGCAATCAGAAATTTTTGATCTCCCAAGGGGTAAATGTCCACCAGCAGTTAGCAGCAATGCATCTCCTCAAAGGTAATGTCCGATCAAGCCGGTATAGACAACCAATTCAATTTTTTTATCTTCTGAGGGGGAAATGTCCAAGAGTACACACCAAATATAAAATACATTCTGTGGTCATAATAAGCATTTATTTTGACAAGATTATAGTCATTTACAATTGGCAATTTGGTCCACAATGAATGACAAAATCCAGTGGCATATCTATAAGTACCAGTCACACTCTTGTCCAATAAAAATACATGGGTACTACAAAAAAAGCTGTTGGTAAAAGTTAAACTGGGGTTCTACTAAAATTATTTCTATATACATGCTCTTGAATTGTATGACCTTGTGTGTGTGTGAAGGAAATTAATTGTATACCATGTATAGCCTTTAAATGGGCAAGGTAGAAATTCATCATCCTTGTCCCCAAGGCTCACCCCTTCAAGCTGAAGAGTGTTTATACCACTTAAAGCAATTTATAACACACGTTTTGAAGACTGACTCCACATTGGTCAATGGTTTTTTTTTTTAGATTTTTGCACAGTTTGTGTTTGTAAGTGACTTGCTAAAATGTACTTAGTTAGTGCTACAAAATTGCATATTTGTCATTAAAGAAGGTTTTTTGATTGTGTAATTGGAATCACGGATTCCCAATTCTAATTAAACCGGACCGTGCCGGAAATACCAAGTTTCTGGCTGTCCATTTTGAAATAGTGACAGAATTTTATGAAAATAACCTAAAATTTAACTTCATGGACTGAAAGAACAAACTAATGGATGGATAGGAACATATATTAGGTGCAATTTCTTGGCTATTTCATGTTGGAATGACGTTTCCAGAAGCTGTTGAATTATTATCGGTGATCCCAATTACAAAATTCCTTCATTTGCAACACATAGAGAACTTCAAGGTTTACCAATTACAGTTGTAGTTTACCCCCATACACCTCTGCAAAAATCTCAAAATTTTTGAAATTGGGCCAATCTTTTTTAAAAATGTGCTATTAATTTGCTTAATATTTTAAAGGGCCATTACCTTAAAGTAAAAGGGAACATAAATGTCAAGAAAAAAAATTGACGGTAAATAAAAGGACCCTTAACTGAATCACTTCAACGAGTTTGAAAACAATTTGGGATGTTTTTAACATCTGTAAAAACAGTAAAAAAACAGGAAGAGTTCCGGGGGGGGGAGTTGGCAGTTATTTTTGGGCAATTTCTGGAACAGAAAAGCAAGGTGGTCACATCACTGACAGCAGAAATTTACAGGTACTATCATTTTTCTGGACACCAATCAAAAGCATGGTCCATGTGACCGGAATCAGGCATTGTACTTTAGGCTTGTCACAGATATTGATATGGCAAGTGAAAGATTGATTCGGCCGAGGTTCAGCACAATACAAATAAGCAATGGTCCTTTTGAGCTGATGAACAAAATATGCTTTCAAGTTTGGGAATGCTGGCAGTAATGTGTCAGCATCCTTGTTCCAGAAATTACCACAAACTGCCACCTACCCCCCCCCCCCAATCTTCCTTTTTTTACTGCCTGTTTTTACAGAATGTAAACATCCGAATTGTTTTCAAACTCGTGGGAAGTGAATTTCAGTAAGGTTCCTTTTCATTACGTCAAGTTTTTTGTCATGCCTTTTGTCCCTTATAATGACACTACCCTTAAAGGGTCATTCTAATCATTTACCAAGTAGTAATTCCTTCATTTCACAGCTGTTTGACCCCATGTGAATCATCTCCTTTATTTTTAGAGGAATGTTAAGCAGTGGCAACCGTTTTGACACTGATATAATCATGAAATTTAATACCACATGACAACACGCGAACACCAATATGAAACAAGTTTTATTATTTGGGCTGCCAAAGTTAGAGGGGCAAAACATTGTTTTTCATTTCAAAACACGCAAAAATTTGCAAATTTCAACTTGCGCTTACATTGACAAACTTTTGAAAATTAATTTTTTGTTAATATCTACTCTAGAAGAACCAAATTACTTATTTAACACAAAACTTGCTGTTTTAGGTAATCCCTGTAATTTTTAAACGGTGTTGCAAAATACACATCATTTTCCCCCATAGAGTTTGTACAGTAACTGTCAGTTTAGCAATGTCCACAGTGAAATTTTTTGTTTTCAGCACATAAGGGGTTAATTATTTTTAATGTTAATGTATTTTTAAATAGAAACACAAACATAAAAATATTAAAAAAAAAAAAAAAAAGTGGCTATCGTGTTTTGATTTCTAAAATACTCTCGTTCCATGGGCCGGGGGACCACCACAATTAACTCATTAATGGCTGAATATACCCTTTATCTATCTTGCCTTGTGTACATCCAATTTCAATATTTAATTGATTTGAGCTCTGCATAATATGAGTATTACATACCCAAAAACACGTACATCACATTTTCAGCTTACAGAAAACATACCTGGTTTGCCACATTTGCTGTTTTTGACGCCCTAATCAATGTACGTGCGGAAAAAAAAGGAAGCCCTTTTTTGGTGGTGTTTCGTTGTTCACACATCATATCCAGCTATTGAATACAAGTTCCCCCCCCCCACCGGGTATGCACTATGCTAACGGTTTAATAGCCTTTGGCCACAAAATACCCAAAAAGTGTATAATGACACACAAAAATCATCCTAAGCGAAGCTGGTAAGAAATCAGGGAAGCCCTCGGGCCCACCCCAGCAAGGGTCAGGGCTGGTTTACACCCTGATTTTGATGGTCTGTTTAGGATCAAAGGACCAGTGGCGGGGAATGGGGGAGGGAAATGTACCACCATTTTTTTCTTTTTCCCCCCCCCCCCCCACACCCCCCTTTTATCCCGAAGAAAAAGAAAAAAGAAAAGAAAAATGACAGTTTTTTGCAATTTGGGGCCAAAATCACCAAATTTGGCCAAAAATCTGTGATTTGGGCCAAAATGGTTAACGGTGCTACAAATTTGGGTTGTTCTTACCCCCCAATTGAACTTTTCCCCCTCCCTCCAAAAAATTCACTTGCCCCCCCCCCAAAAAGTCCGGCACCGCCCCTGGTCCAAGATTCAATATCTATATTGTTATGAGGTATAAGTAAGTTAGTGTTCAAGAGACCTAACAGTGAATTCCTCTTTAGGCTCTATCACTGCAGCACTCGAATCGAGACCGAGGGGTCCCCGGTTCGAATCCGGTTCTCGGCGGGCTGAGGAAATAAGTCGCTGGTTTCTCGTGAGGAATTAGATATGGATGGGTGTTCATCTACCATCGGTTAATGACCAATAGTGCTGCCGGTTCAATCCCTATGCAAAAAAACAATTAGGGGAAAACTTGGTAAAAAAGTGACCATTGTGCAGTTGATTTGTGACCTTTGAAACTTCCATACATATTTTACCCTGTATCTTGATACAAAACAATTTGAAGACACAGAGCCATTGACCGTTGCACCCTCGTGCTCTACAGAGAATTTGAGATTTATTTGGACATGATTGGAGCATTTTAAAATTTGTCCCCTGTATTTTATGAACTTATTCCTCCGAATTTTTTTCCACAGGATGCACCATCAGACAACAATATGGAAGATTAAATCTTGGACCCTATACTAACATAACTAGACCATCAAATATTTTTACTATTTTAGCAGAAAAAACTCTCTGGACTCCTGGTCTAATATTATGTCGGGCGAGTTAAAGAACCAGCCCTGATGCTCATGCTTTACATTAAGGCTAAGTGAAAAAGTCACAGAAATACATGCATATGTGAAGTCAGATTTGCCACATAGCACTCTGCAGTCAGTCCATTTTACACCTATTTTTTTCTCATTTGTCAGATTTTTTTAAAGTTTGCTAAAAACACAATAGAAAATTAATTTTGAAACACGTACCTTTTTGACTGAAAAAAAGCCAAACACCAAGCTTTTTTGTCAAATGGGTCTGAGACAACCTCTTTTGTGACACATGGCCTAAAGAAGTTGTATTGGTGTACTGATCAATCTTAGTTCTGAATATTTTTTTCTGTACAATTGATAGCAAACTTAATTGCTTTATATTTTGAGGTTTGTTTTTCTTAGCCCATATTTTGACAACTAATTGATGCTAATAGTAAAAGTACCCTAATATATTGTTACTTTATTTTTCTGTTTTGTTTACTTTTCATTGTCATGCTCTGCACTTTGTAACTGTCGGAAAAGGCGCATTATAAATGTATGTTATTATTATTATATTATTATTACATACAAAAATCACATTTGTGAATAATTCAGAAGATCAGGGTATGTCATAACAGTCATAGTATGCATACTTTTTCAAAGTCCTTAGTGTTTATAAAAGATAATGTTAAGAAGTTAAAAAATGACCAATCTTATTTTTTTTTTGAGTTGTTACACCAATGCAATATTTTTTTACATCCTGACTGACTGATAGTTACTCCTGATAGATTAAGAAACCAGAAAATGATGTATACCTGCCAGAACTGCTATATACTTCTTGGTTGTTTGAACCAAATCTTAACCATACTTGGTCACCTGGTGCCAGCTGTAACACAGCCCCATTGGTTGCTTGGTTTAGCTCTGAACCTGATGAATAGGTATTATAAAGATAGGTCCTCACGATTTGTGTGCCATCCTTGACTAAATCTATGTAAGGATCATGTGTACTATGATCTTTACACATAGTAAATGTAAACCAATACACCCCTGGTATTTGACAAGTAAATCGATTAGTGTTTAGGTCAAAGTTGTTACCTACATTTGTTTCAGTTATTTGAAATGTTACAACATCATTGGTGCTACCAGTTTGGCGGCTTGTTTTGATAGCAGTAAATGCGGACCTCCCTCGTGTAATCCCTGGATCACCTTTTTGTCCCAAGTCGCCCTTCTCGCCCTTTTCTCCGACAAGTCCCGTCTGTCCGTCTATACCGGCTCTTCCCGTCACACCTCGAGGCCCTACTTTTCCTGGCAATCCTGACAAACCTCTTTCTCCTCTCTCTCCTTTTTGTCCGCTTGGTCCTTCAGGTCCGAGAGGTCCCCTTTCGCCCAAACCTGGCCCTCCTATGTCCCCCTTTTCACCCTTGATGCCGTCACGACCCGGTAAGCCGTTGTGTCCGGATGGTCCTGGAATTCCGGGCATCCCGATGCTCCATGGCAACAAGAGTGGCATGCAGTGGTTTGGATGTCTTCAGGTGATGGAGTCGATGTAGCAGATGTCTGAAGTATAACTATGCTTACATATAGGATAGAGTATTGCAGCATGTTGACTCCTTACCTGGAGAGGGGGAAAATATGTACAATAAGTAAATTATTACACAAAATGTATAGCATTTATAGGCTTATGTGGGAGTCTCCCACTATGCACATCTGGAGGCTGGATAGCTCTCCAGTTTGAATCCTACTTCGGCCAAATATTTTTGGCTATATTATTCATTATGTAAATAATTTCTTAGTCAATTCCCCTGATGTCACAAAATGTTTTAAAAACCTGCATCTTTCTGCTGCTTTCTGGACTGGGATGCCTAAAAGAGACAGGGCCACTATGTACACTGCAAAAACTGGGGTGCTAACTTTAACACCATGGGTGTTAATTTTAACTCCCTCCTGAAATCAATAGGGGACTGCACCCACTGGTGTTAGATTTACACCATTTTGGTGTTTAATACCACCATGTTAGTGTTATATTAAGACAACTTTTGGTGTTAGATGACACTGCTTGGTGTTAATTTTACACCACAGTCAGTGTTAATTATTTTTGTCCCCACCGAACGAAGTTCGAGAGGTTCGTTCGGGAGGGAAGTATAAAATGGGCTCTGTCCGTATGTCCATCCGTATATCATTTATGTCTGTATGTCCGTGAGAAAAATGTTAACCCTGGAACATTTGGGCATATCTTTTTTTCTGGTTGAGCTAGAGTAGCCAAACTAGGGTATATTGTAGGTGGGGAACACCCCTACTAACCATGCATTCTCCCAGGGGCCCCTCCCCTTGGTCTGTCAAGGGGTAGGGAAAAGGCCAAGTGAAAAAGTCATACTGCACAAAATTTCACCTTTGCCATATTGTGTAGGATTTATCTGGAGTTCATAAGGAAAGAAGCAGGTTTGATGAGTTCTCGACCGGATTAGAATTTGGGGCGTAAAATATTCAAATTAAGTATCTCTTTCTTAATTAGAAATTTTTCTTTGCAAGGCTTGTATACCAGTTTCATCTGGAGTTCTGTAAGGCATATAGTGATAGTAACTTGGGGGAAGGAAAGTGGGTTGAACGAGTTCTCGACCTAAATGGATTTTGGGCATATTTTTGGGCAAATTACATATGGTCAAATGGGCCTAGTTAATATGCAGCAATTTTGCATAATCGCTATATTTTTGAGAGGTCGATTCATCGGCTTACACAAAATTCCTTTACAAACTCAATGGGAATCTAATCATGGTGTAGCATCGTCTTTGCCATTTGAAATTGTGTGATATATGCTGCTCAGGTATGTAAATGAGCTAATTGAAATATGCATAATTGCTGTATCGCTAAAACAATACAATCGTATATATAACAAATCATAACGAACACCACATGCATAATTAAAATTATATATGCAGCAATACCGAGTGGTGTTAAAATCCTAAATTTCACACCAGAAACTAAACCAACAAGCCTGACACCGACTTGGTGTTAAAATTTTAACACCCCAGTTTTTTGCACTGTATGCATGGCTGTATGGCTTCTGACTAGCAATGATATTAGGCAGGTTAAGATTAATTCCTTATGTGATTCTTGGACTTATACATGAAACATGGAATTCCTTTTGTTTCAACAATCCATTAACAAAATAATTTTGCATTCCAAGTATAAGCACATGCCTCACACATGGACTATAGTCGATCCAACCTCATATATCCCCCATACCATTTGCGTGGAGGTATAAGCTATGTATGAGGGGAAATAATAAAGCTTCACAACAAATCATTGATTTTGAAAATCGTCTTAGAGGATTAAATGAGAGTAGCATAATGATCACTGCCAGGCCAGTGTGGGATTTAAAGAAGGGCAGGCCATCAATATTTTTCCTTGCGTTATGCAGGTGCATTTGAATGTCCAAATGTACACCAAATAAATTTAGGTAGACATGTATGTACAGAGTATGTACAAGAATCTGTAGGCGATTTAATTAATTTACACGTAGTATACGTACAACAAAAGTTAAATTGACATTTTGGCCACAGGAATCCTATTGAAAGATAGCATGAAGAATGCAAAGAATTTTATTATTGCAATACATAGTAAAGTTAAAGCCCTGTGAACACCAGTTTCACTTCTAAAAGTATAGCCATGGCACCCAAAACATATAGCGATGATGTCTGTGATGTTCTCGTCAAACTGAAACATTTCTTTGAAAGAGAAAAATCTGAGGGCTCAGCCATCATGTTTGGAAACGTAAATGAATGATTGGACATGGCTACTGGAATATGTCGCAAGACAATAACTAGGCTGTTGAAGCCGAAGAAAGCAAGTGAACCAAAATGTGCCGCCAATAAAGTCCACATCGACGACTTTGATCGACAGGTTATCATTAGGAAAATTCACCAGTTTTATCAACGGGGTGAATTCCCAACCCTGGATAAATTATTAGCATTGGTGCGTAAAGACCTCAATTTCAATGGTGGACAGACAACATTGTGGAAGTTTCTCAAGACTATGGGTTTTAAGTTTAAGAAGCAAAATGGAAGGAAATTTCTGATTGAAAAGCCACAAATCTTGTTTCTCAGACACCAATATCTCAGGAAAATGAGAAAAATTCAGAGAAATAAAGGGCAATCCAAAGTTATTTATCTAGACGAAACATGGATAAATGCCCATCACACTCCGTCCAAATGTTGGATTGACAAAGATGGGAAGGGCGGTATTGCCACCCACCCCTTTTGGAAAAGGCCAGCGCTTAATCATCGTCCATGCCGGAAGTTGTGATAAATTCGTACCACAAGCTGATTTACATCAGGCAAATATGTGAAAGCAAATCAAAGATATTTTGTCGTATAACAAAAGGATGCATTCAAGAAGCTTATAATTACGAGAAATGGAAAGGCTGGATAAGTGTGCTTGCAATGCAAGTGCATGTGCATATTCACTGGCAAAATACACACTTGCACATAATTCACTGCATCAACCGCGAACACACATCGCAAACATCCACATTTTACCTGGGGGGGGGGCACTTGTATTCACAGGTGGATATGATGTGTGAACATGGACTTTCAAAATGCACCCTAAACATGTATTATCACCGACTGAAAAACAAGCTAAAACATACCCTAAACAAGTATTTTTATCTGTTTATGATACCCTAAACAAGTAAGCAATGCATTGTGTCATTAATATACCCTTTATTATCTTGCTTGTTTTTGCTTTACTTCCGAAGTTCTGATTACAATATATTGGATGATTTTGATCCCTGCTTAATGACGTACCCTAAACACGTACATCACAATTTCAGGGTTAAGAAAAACATACCTTTTTTCAATATTTTGCTGTTTTGACACCCTAAACATTTAATAGCTACAGGAGATGACAAATAATATAAAACATAAAACAGGGTTTGCATTTTAGGGTAGTGATATATAGTAGGATAGTAAGTGGCCAACGTGCATGTTAGGGTAGTGGTATATAGTAGGATAGTAAGTGGCCAACTTGCATGTTAGGGTAGTGGTATATAGTAGGATAGTAAGTGGCCAACGTGCATGTTAGGGGTAGTGATATATAGTAGGATAGTAAGTGGCCAACATGCATGTTAGGGTAGTGGTATATAGTAGGATAGTAAGTGGCCAACGTGCATGTTAGGGTAGTGGTATATAGTAGGATAGTAAGTGGCCAACGTGCATGTTAGGGTAGTGGTATATAGTAGGATAGTAAGTGGCCAACATGCATGTTAGGGTAGTGGTATATAGTAGGATAGTAAGTGGCCAACATGCATGTTAGGGTAGTGGTATATAGTAGGATAGTAAGTGGCCAACATGCATGTTAGGGTAGTGGTATATAGTAGGATAGTAAGTGGCCAACGTGCATGTTTGGGCATCCATGGTTCACTCGTTAATTTTGGGTGTGTGTCCTCGTGTAGTACATAAGAAGTAGGCAACAAACTTTACTACCAGTCACAGTAATTTCAAAAGCACATAAATAAAAGGTAATATACTGTATCTATATTTATTTTCCATCTTTTATATTCATCCCTTTCGCATATTAGTTTGTTTGTATGTGCACTATCACAATTAAAAGCTTATGTTTCTACATACCGTTTCCTAAAAATGCATTGGATTCTGATATGTTTTGAAGTAAATACTGATAGTGGCTTTAAGACACTATCATTGATCCACCCGAAAAATTAAAAATATTTGATTTTGCAGGAATAGCATAAAAGTTGAAGGATATCTGTAGAATTGTTGTAAGTTATTTTTTCCAACTGAAAAATCGACAAAAAAGGAAATAATATATAACCCTACATTACATGTTCTATAAAGATGGTGACATTTTCTTAACGTGTTAAAGGGTTATGGGCATTTTGGTGAAAGTTTAAAGAACATTTTTTGAATCCCTGTATTACAATCGCATGCAAAATACAGTTACGGCCAATTTTGCAAACTTTATAGAATATTTTTTAATTCTCCATATACAATCTCAAGCAACATTGTTTGACAATTGACCCCATACAAAACTTTTATAACAAGTACACTTGGACACTATATACATCATCTCCAACTTCCCCGATCCAATGTGGTATCTGGAAGCTATATAGACTCCTGATCCAGTGTGGTGTTGAATCACAATTTTTGGGTCTAGTTTGTTAAAGGCGACGCAGGATTTCCCGATGAGGGCACACTACTTTTCAAAGATCTTTGGTTGCATATACATAATGCTTGTCCATATATAATCACTATGTGAAATAACTAAGCTCAAATCAAGTCGTCGCTAGGTCAGGTTTTTCCTTCCGGTTCGGTTTCCTTTGAGGCCTCTACTGGTATCCCGGGTAAACCAGTACTACCTTGTCCCATGGCGCGAGTTGGTCGGCGGCTTAAACATCACCCCCATCAATTCTCTAAGGAAACCTGAATTAGGAGGATAGCGTTGGTGACCCTTAGTAGATGAAAAAGAAGATCTACCTACAGGGCATTGGCTCTTGAGAGCTAAGGTGGCCATCCAGTTGCGGCCCAGACCCTCTTTTCTTCTGGGGGAAACGGGGGAAAAGTGAAATCCTTGGGGGGGCAACAAGTGAAATTCTGGGGGGGCAAAATATGAAAAATTTGGAAATTTTCACCAATTTTGGCCCAAAATCGCTGATTTTTTGGCCCCAAATCACTGAAATTTTGGCCGCCAAAGTCCTTCATTTTTCTTTTCGACCAGGGGGGGGGGGGCAAAGAAAAAAATGCCCCCTGCATGCCCCCCCCCTGGCGCCGCCACTCGGTTCCAGTTCGTTCACATGCTGCCTTTTATGGTGGGCATGATTGCTTCAAAGGCTCGGCCCACCGCCGAAAACTGTGGATTGGCATCAGGAAGGGCATCCGGTCAAATTACTTTTTTGCTCCAATTAAATCCCCACACATCAGTATTGCTGAGGTGAGGTGTATTCCGGGCACCCCCGTTAGCGGGACCAAACCGGATTTAAAACTTTGGTCTAACTAACTAAATCAAAGTCCTTTCAATATAGAAAATCACTACTTTGTCATAAAATTCCGCATCCGGATTTTTTGTGGTAATAACACACGATACTCCTATGGCAATTGTTATACTGACATAAATGTTGTACTGGCATGAAAACGAAAAATCCGATTCATTCACTTTGGAATTAGATTTTTAAGATAACTATCTTTATTATAAGATGACATTTTTAAATTACTGCACAAAAATTATATTTCAAATCTCTGAGCCAGCCTTTAAACTCCCAGGCGTGTAACCAGTCTGGTTGTTCCAAGGGGAATGTTTCCGCTCAGTGTAGGGTTCAGGGATGTTAGTGGGCATATCATTATTCCTGAGCCCCCTCCCTGGCTACGCCACTGCAAGAATGTAGTTATGCTTAAATATGCTGAAATAACATCGCCTGCCTTTGCCCCAGCGGCCAAACTCATGCGCACAACGCTAAACATTTATGTGGGAATTGTCCAAACAAAAGGCTATAGGAGGAGCTAAACGGGTATATCCCCTACCAAAGAATGTGGTTATGCTTAAATATGCTGAAATAACATCGCCTAAGTCCATGAATGTCAAAAAAAGTTTTAAAAAGTATAAAAAAAGTTTTTTGTCATTTCCTGATTTTTTTTATTATGGCCAAATTTCCGGAAGTCTTACATCCCTGAGGATCTAAAAGGGCTGATTTTCTCTTTCCCTGTAATAACACCAGCATTGCCTGGGGTCACTTTTATCACTCTTAAATCAATGCAAGTACACACACTGGCCAAAAGTATTGCAACATGCAGAAAACGAAATTCATAATCACCAATTGATTTCAAATAATAGCATGGAATCTTGACCACACAATATGCATTAAATTCCAAAATTGTGTTTTTCATACAGATGCTATTCCCCAGAATCCAAGAGGGTGAAAAAACGTATGATTTGATTGTCATGTTCCCTAAATATGGCAGATTAAAGGAACTGCGAATGATAACTTGCTGACTGCACTCCAGAAGAAATACAGACACAGAAACCAAAAATATGGATTCATAACAGTCGCTTAATGGGTTGCACGGATTCATTAGGGTTTACTTAACTGTTTATGGGAGAAAATCATAGTGGTTGTGTGGACCGGAAATGAGACAAAGTCAATGGAAGACAGTAGTCTTCAAAAAATTCGAGAAATTCGAAGACACCCAAAATGCAATTCGAATGATAACTCACGATTTACGTAAATCATGTCTAATTACGCGTTTTACATTGCATGACAAACAGCACAATATCAACGGTGCGATTAAAAAGTTGTTTCCAAGTTATCACGTGACCTCTTTCTTGCCATTAAATTTCCCGAGTCCAACAGTGATGAACGTGCTCCCATCTTTTATTGACATTATCTCATTTCTGGTCCATCAACCACACCAGTTTTCGCCCTAAACTTTTACAGTAGACCCTGCCAAACCCGCAAAGTTCATTTAGCGACTATTTTGCAGCCTTTATGACGTTCTTGTGCCTGTTTTTTTCTGGAGTACAATCGGCAAGTTGTCATTAGCCAGCTCCTTTAACCCGCCATATTTAGGGATCATGACATTATAATTGAATGTTTTTCACACAGTTTGATCTGGGAAATAGCATCTGTTTGAAAATCACAACTTTGAAAATAATTACGTTATGTGTAGTCAGGTACAATTTTAAGTCAATTTTTGAATATAAATTGCTTTTCTGCATGTTGCAAGATTTTGGCCAGTGTGTGTATGAACAGGTGTCCCCAGGCCCGTAACCAGGGCGGAGGCGAGGGGTGGGTGCCCCCTAAAAGTTAAGGAATCCAAAAAAAACCTAAAAGGGGGCTCATAAAGGCCAAAAATAGATTTTGCGAGCAGAGCAAGCCAAAAATTAAGGGGTTTAAGATTTTTGGTTGGAAAAAGGTTAAAATTTCGGTAAAAAATGTCCACTTTTGCCAAATTGGTGGGGGCGAATATGAAGAAAGTCCCCTTTTGAAAAAAATTGCCCCCCCCCTAAAAATCCTGATTACAAGCTTGGGTGTCCCAATTAGTTCTGGATGAGATTGTAGGTATAACCAAGAGATTGTAGGTGTAAAGCAATGTTTCCAAAAGCAAAGTAAAATGGAAAAAATGCTTAAGCATATAATTATACTCTGTTCATTCTCAAAATACCGCTGCAATTTTGAAGAGAGGGCAGGCTTGAAAATGGGCATCACAAAAATTAACGACTTGTAGCATGCAACATGATTTCACTTTATTCGGACAATGCCCAGGTAAAAACATAAGGAAGCTCTTCAAGGAAGCTTTTTCCTTGGGGTCCTTCATCGGATGGATTGAAACAGGCAGGGGTTAATCACCCTACTCTTTTCTGAACCGGTATAACTGTATACATTTTTATAGTGTGGCTCTGTACATGGGACCAACTCCAAACAGCCCCACCAAAGGATGTCACCTACAACCTTGAGACTGAATGAGCATAGTTTCTACAAATGCATAAAGAAAATGTTCACCGCTCTGCTTTCCTATACAGCGATGAATGGTCCAATTTGTAGGTAGAAATGTTGAGGGTATGTCAGCTCAATGGCTACCATCTTTCTGTTCTGAATCAGTACACCGGTGAAAAAATGAGTCATAAGAACAACTTTCACAATTGAATGACAGATTGACTATTTTTTTCACCTGATGAGTTATTTTGATTTGCAGACCCAAGTTAATCTTGCAGCGTTGCACCTTCTGATATCTTACTTAAACTGACTTTGGCCAACAAAGTGATGCTTTGTGACTAAGAAGGTGTGGATTTGGTATCTACTGTTGATCTCCTCATGAGGCATGAACTGTACCGTGGCTGGCAAGGTACACAGCTTTGTAATATCACGGTGTAGGTGTGTCCTAACTTGTAAAAAAAGTCATCATCCTAGCGTAATGTTAGCTATTAGCTACACATGACAAACGGTTATGGAACCATCAACATAGATTAGTTCGAAGTTCACTTTCATGAGCCCCCCTATTTGGTCAAACTTTGATCCAATTATGGGTACATATAATGATTTTAATCACCAGTTAATCACCTTTTAAAATCCTTTGCCCAGGGCCCCTAAATAATACTACTCTAATACATCAGAACTTAAACTGAAACTTATTTGTAATAAACCACTTGCAATTAATTTTGCACTGCATTGAACAGTTTAAATTGTTCCATTATTTTCCCTGTTTCAGTTTTAGTGTTGGAGTTTGGTTTTCAATCAGTAAATAACTTGGCTCATGTTTTTTTAAAGAATATTATCAAGCCGCAGTTTTACACCAAGATAAATGTACCACCACGTTATTGTTGAGTATATGCAGATCATGGAAAAATAAGCTCCAACAGAATCGAGACCCCATTTCCTTGTGATGATGGCCATAAAATCTTTAGACAAATTTTTTAGAAAAAAATGTTTTACTCTTACAATTTCAACTTCAGCAGTTACAGACCGACTTAAAGAGACCTGGCACATTTGAAAATATGTTGCCCTCACGCATTTTTCAAAATGATATTTTTGCACGGTTGTAAGGCTTTTTATATACATTAGGCCTCACCTTTCAGTCAAGGTCAATTTTATATAAACCGATTTTAACGATGTACGTGTCCTAATGATGTTTTTCGTGCAGGACAAATTCAATTTTCTAACTTCCAAGTTATATTCATTGACACTTTGGACATTTTCTGGCCATAGAGCCTCATGTGAGTCGGATCTATAACCACTATAACTTTTTAGATTTCGTAAATGGATAAGGCGCGTAATTTGGACATGAATATTTAATTCTTGCGACAAAAATTCTCAATTTTTACCCCTACCATATTAACTTTGTTTGCCCCTTCTCCAAAATGCTGGAATTTGAGCGGCAAGCCCAAGTCAAAACCTTCAACATCGATCAAGGAACCCCAAGACGCTTCAATCTTTGTCTCCAGAGTTTGGTCACGGGATCTACAGGCTGTTCTTCTACTAATATGGTGGGGGGTGGGGGGGGGGGTGGGGGGGGGGGTAATTTTTTTAAGGGGGGGGGGGGGGGGGTGGTTGATTCAAGTTAGAAAACTTAAAGTTGACCTACAATTACCTGTTGGTCTAATAGCCATCTTATTAATCTCCCCATCTTTTTTTGGGGTATGTTTATTTTTTAAATGTAAATAACCATACCAATCTCTATTCTTCCACAGGCCTAGAATCTCATTTACATCCAAATTGAAGATTTAATATTTTGTGGAAAATGTGCCAGGTGCCGCTTTTAAAGATTTTGAAATATATTTTTGTGTGTATTAATTACAAATAGCAACTAGAACTAAAGATGTTATATACCTAAAAATGCCAATACCCGAGTTTGTAATAAATTGGAATTGATTCAGCCCAAATTTATTGGTCGAGCTATGAGTTGCAAAAATAATTTTAAAACTCATAGCGAGACCAATAAATTTGGGCGAAAATCATCCATTTATCATTGTCATGCGAAGGATCCGATATTATCTCGTATCGGACACCTCAAAGCAAGATAATGAATGAACCGATTATCTTTTTTTTGGTGTAGTAAACATTTATGTATAGTGTAAAGTACCATAGATTACGTGTATAACAAAATATTCTGGATTCGGATTTTTATCACCAATAATATTTGTTTATATATACATTACAATATACTTTTCACACAGTGAGTATTAGTATTGGGACAAGCATTAGGATTTGACATACAAATACATCGTTCCCCCAGAACGCTTGTGTCACCTGCCATTGCAGTTTGCCAATGGGAAGTCCGCAGTCTGGTATGCGAGTTCACATAGGGGTCATCAGAGGTCAACCTGTTGACACCTCCATATGATCCTTGGGCTGTGGTTCTTCTGAAGCAAGTATGTCATAAATTGGATTGATTCAGCCCAATTTATTGTCCGAGCTACGAGTTTCAAAAATATTGCGAGCCGCAGTCGAGCCAATTTTAAAACTCATACGAGACCAATAAATATTTAGTAAATCATCCAATTTTAATCATTATCATGTGTAGGATCCGATATTATCAACTATCGGATACCCAAGCATGAAATGAGTAATCAGTGACTCAGAAACCCCATGTGGGAAATATCATGATGAAATTGGATCAAAGGGTCACATAGGGGTCATCAAAGGTTAATCTGTGTGGCCATGGTTTGTTTGGTAACATTGGTGGGCCATAGCATCTTATGTGCCAACAAATATAGTTCTATAGATCCCAAGTTAACATATGGTTCATCAAGTCACTTGTTTACAACCACATATGTCGACATTTTTCATGAAAACGGTGCAATTTCTCAGAAATTTTTGTGTTCTTTGGTTAAAGAGACATGATGAGATTCCCAGAAAGAAGTGGCCCCCAATTTGGTCGAACCCTAGTTTTTTTGCGTATTTGGATGGCGTACCAATCATTGGCGGCCCACCAAGACCCTCTTTTCTGGGGGTGCAAACGGTTGGCAAAGTGAAATCTTGGGGGGGGGGGGCCAAATTGGAAATTTGGGGGGGCAAAATTTAAAAATTTGGAAATTTTTTTCACCATTTTGGGCCCAAAATCGCTGATTTTTTGGCCCAACACTGAATTTTGCCGAAATCCTTCATTTTTCTTTCAACCATGGGGGGGCAACTGGGGGTGGCAAGAAAAATATTTGGTGGTGCAATTTGGCCCCCCCCCATGCCCCCCCCCCCTGGGCGGCCCGCCACTGTACCAATGTATTAGATTGCACCTGAAATGAATAAGCCGGATACGCCTCCTTTATATAGTAAGATGATGATTTAGTACTTTAATTCGTGCACGGCAGAAAGTAAAAGCATGGTGTTCATGGGAACTATTCGATAGCAGTCAAGTTCAAAACAATGTTTGCGGTTTTCTTTGTACTTGTTTTTTCAATAAGGCTTCGAAACGTTCTCGGTAGTGGTCTACACTGATTTTTTCCGTGAAATTTGAGAGAAATTTGAATATACACTAAAAAAATCTCCTCCTGTCACGTTTAAATAAGTCTTTTCAACAATGCGTTATTGGAACAAACGGGAATATGTCGAAGGGCCGTTGAGCTGCATTTGGGCATATTTAATGCACATGCTTTCCGTTTTCTTTTCTATGAGATATTTGCCTTCTAACATCGAAAAATAGGAGAAAAATTGATTCTCGAAAAACAACATCAAATTATTTACAAAAATAAAAAATACCTATCAGCTTCAATTCTTCCAATATCAATGTTTCTTGTTGTGAAACCTTGTGAAATTATGTAAATGATGTTTTTCCTTGTATTCTCACTTTTTTTTATATTTTTAAATCCAAACATACTTTCCTGAAAACCTTGTTTATTACGTTTACCTTCACACGCATTCCTAAGTTTGGTAAAACTTAAATATTGATCAAGATGACATAGATACTTATTTCCGACCAAAAAAAAAAAAAAAAAAAACAAAAATTATATATACCTTTCAATCAGATACATCTTATTCAATGGGGAGATGTGGAACAATGTTCAAAATTGTTTACTATCGTTATTTGTTTATTACGTTATCGTTTCATTGGCTTGATGTGTTTTAGTTAACATCATTCCACTATAATTTGGCCATAGAATGTTATGGGTTTCAATTAGATGTACCTTTAGAATAATTAGTAAAGGTATCTAATATTTTGTTTATTATAAAGTCTAATTTTCAGGCAAATTCAATACTCCAAGAATACCATAATAAACCTAAACAAATGTGGAGAGCAATTTCTTGAGTTCACTAACTCTTTACCCGCACGCACGCAAGGACTTTTTAGATTTCGCGCACTTTCAGTGTAATTATACTCCAGATATGTAAATGTTTTTTATCTACCATATACTTCCAAGTCCTTTCATTGTTATTTACTAGCGCAGTAAATAAGTCAATACTCTTAGATTCAAGTGCCTAACGCTGAAAAATTTTAACTGAAATAGACAGAACAAGAAGCATAACGCCTGAATTGAATTTCAATTCGATTTCAGCTTAAACACGATATTTCAGATTGGATTTTTCAGTGTTTTCCTATCTCCTAGTGAATAAGATTCAGTACCAGCATGGAAACGGACAGTGCAGATCAAAAGTCATCACGGTCGGCGGTGATGTTACTTATTTTTGTCCTATTGGTTCTTGAGTAAACATGACCATGCAAGCAATATAATACCGATATTCCTACTCTACAACGTTAGACTTGGCTTTAGCATAAAAATTCCTTGACCTCTACCATTGAAATACCAGAGTATAGATCGCACGTGTATGCATAGACCAATATCAAGATACTGAATTAACTTCGGCAATCACATCCAACAGACCTTGATGTTACGTTTGTGTGGAAATTTCTGTGAAAATAGTGCGCCCTCAAGATTGTTCAATATTTATATTTTTTGCATGATGAATTTGAGTGTTTCACTTATAGATGCCAAAAATCTATGTGTGTGTATATACGAATAAATATTGACTGGCTCTAGATCTAGATCGTGAATAGTGAAAATCTATAACCCTCAGTATTAGTAGTATGCCTGAAACCTCCACATCAACTCGGGCAATAGTTTTCACCGATCCCCTCATTATGATGATCATGCATTTTCTGTCGTGGCCCGACAGAAAATCAAGCATGCTGTCAAGTTCAAACATATTTTTGGTTTTCTCGCTTACGGGTTTTCCCAATTAACTTCGAACTTCTCAGTAGTGTTCCTACAAACTTATCAGTGCAAATTGAGAGATTTGTATCCTCTCATACAAAGAACTGTTTTTTGTCTCAAATGTTTGGCTTATGGTTATAAAGAAGGATAAACATGCTTTCAGAAAACGTTCATTTGTGGTCATTTGAACTTTGGAGGAAGAAGTTACGCCTATTGTGCCGAGAGACTTAAAAATCCTGTTTGGCCGATAGTGAGCCAAACAAAGATGCAATCGCTTACCATAAAGTAAACAATGGTCTTCAGCAGTGATTTGAGTACAACATTTAACCCAATTATTGTTAAACATAGAAGGTGGGAGAGTAATTGAAGTATTATAAAAATAATTATCCCAGAAATTACAAAGAGTAAATGCCTCATTAAAAAAAGTTCAATTTCCCAAACAGAAATTTCAAGATGCTGGTGTAAGACACGCTTACTTTGGTTCCGCAAGATTTCATGGTTTGATCTGCAACGAAACTTTGGAGCAAAAGTGAAACAATAGAAAGTTTTTGTATTCCGGCTTGAAAAATAACAGCAGTGCGATATTAGTAATTTCAAGTTTGAATTCAGATTTACTAATAACACTTTCAGCTTTAGTTCTCTTGCAATTTAGGGACGCTGAAGTATACTGTATTTGTGCAAAAATATTACCTTAGAGATGTAAAACGAAAAATCTCTGATCATTTTCATATGTTCATGAACTGAGGCATTGATGGGGTGATTTTCATAACTGTACGCTTTTGATTGAACAAATGGAATTATTGTTAAGATATTTTACTTATAAGTATGTTACACAATAATAGACCACTTTATTCCAACTGATGTTTTTTGTCGATAAGACATCGATACCATCTGAATTGCATGTGTGAATTGTCTTTGCTATAATGTTTTTATGGTTACGTCGTGACCGTCTCTCGGGCGCATTGTATGGCTAAAATCGGCCAAACTCAATTCTTAGGTCTCTCCGCAAAATTGTCATGGTTTCTGACCCCAAAAAAAACAGTCCACACAAGACATCAAAATAATAAAATCTTCTGATAGCCTGTTTTATCTCTGTAACAACCAAAGCAAACATTCTTGAAAGCAAAAATAACGTTTAACCTTAACTGAGAAAAAATCTTTCATGAAATTGTAGGTTTTTATTTACTTACACTGTAATTGAGGCCATATGTAAGCACATACTTAATGCATCAAAATCCACTACTAAAATTATATTCTGTTAATTATAACTAAATCCAAACTACTTCTGTATTTTTTTTTTAATTTTACTTGCACTTTCACGAGAAAATGATGTCACTGCTACCATTCCACTAGGGCAATGACATCACAATACTTTTCAAACTTTGAATTCAAATTTTTTGTAGTTGTCATCATAGTTCTCAAAATTTTGAAATTCAAAATTTTTTGTAGTTTGTAAAATTTGAATTTTTTTTTGAAATTTAGGTTTTTCTCAAAATTTTGAAATTCAAAATTTTTTGATTTTGTCATCATAGTTGTCCCGCCAGATGATTCTAAATTTGTGTAAATTTTCAAGTTAAAACTCCTACAGAAAGTGGTTTTGTCAGTGATTGATCGTTTTCCTCTAACGCTGAATGGCTTAATTTGGAGGCAATTGGCGATACAGTGGCAATTGAAATATAGAAAAAACTG
>JAMKCH010083990.1:0-140360 GCA_023653785.1 Ophioderma brevispina
ACCCTTCAAAGGATTCGGAAAAGCTAATGATAAAAACGCATGTTCGAAAAACGAACCTTCGGAACATAGAACCCTGAATATCGAGAGGACCATGACAAGCTACCGGGTGTCTCCAAAAAAAAAAACAACAAGAGAGAACCCTCAAAGCGCCCTCTATTTCACAAAGAGAAAAAAAGTAAAGCATGCAAATTAATACACATCTGAAAAGTGCATTTCGTTTCCGAAAGAACACATATTGACCGAGTTATGGCCGATTGAAAATTGTATCCACGGATTGTTACTGTGTCTTTAGACAATACACATTCTCCCAGCACTTGCTTTTGTTTATGGTTTCTTTTGTTTTTGCGACAAAGGTCAGTTCTGATATTGAAAAAGGTTAGTTTCAATTATTAGAAATTCTAAGATCTTGCCTCATTCTTCTTTACTGCACTGCTCTGCCCTCCATTTGACTGCCTTTAAGACCATGAAGAAGGATGCATGCTTGTGCTCTCTTTTCCAGTTCAATAATCGACTTGCGAATCATTCTTGTACGTCGGATGCTTGCAAAGGCAGCGGTTATTCTATTGCGAAGTTCTGGTAATTAAGTTTGCTTGTGGTTCCTGTGCATACACTTCACTAATGTTCTCCATAGGGCGAAGTCTAGCGGAGTCAAATCTGGGGATCTTCGCAACAGAATAACCGCTGCCTTTGCAAGCATCCGACGGACAAGAATGGTTCGCAAGTTGATTATTAAAAAGGAAAAGAGAACGCAAGCTTGCATCCGTCTCAGGGGCAGCCAAGTGGAGGGTAGAGCAGCGCACTATAAAGAATGGCTCGCTTGATGGCTCGCATGCTCGATAGGATTCATATCAGGGGAGCAAGCAGACCGTGGGATCTGCTCCACCCCTTCTGCTTCTAGAAATTGTCTCATACAGCGACCCTAGCTGTGCGGCGTGGCGTTGTCGTCTTGCAGCCGAAAATTGTTGGCATAAACTCTTCTTGCATGTGGCAGGCAGGGGGTTTCCAGAATGTCCAGGTACACGACGGCGTTCATGTTTCCATCTGGCACCACATGTGACGTTTTTCCTTCATAATGAATACCGGCCCATACCACCACTGAGCCAGCTACCACCTTGAGTCGATTCCTGAAGACAGCCATCTCGGAGGTTCTCACCACGTAATCGACGAACCCTTTGTCTTCCATCTTGATGGTCAAGGATGTAGCGGCTCTCGTCCATAAAGACAACATGTCGTCAATGTCCGAGCTGTAATCTTCTGTGATCCCTATAGCCCATCGAAGTCGAGCAACTCTGTGGTGAACAGTTAGACGTGGACATTTGGTCATTCGTCTTGCTCGGTAACCATCTTGAAGCAATCTCCGATTTACAGTTTGGCGGGAAACGTTGATTCCATGGTGTCTTCTCCACAAACGACGAAGACGGCTCGTTGGCATTTTCCGGCTCTACGGCACAGATTAAGCAGTCGTGTCGGCGATCATCTCTTCTGGTAGTCAATCGTGGTCGTCCTGGAGATTTTCGGGGCCTCAAATGACCCACCTCTCGATGATGATGTCTGAGGATTTTACACAGACCGTATTCTGAGATATCCCGAGGAAATCAGCGACTTTGGCTTGTTTGTACCCTTCCCGTCGGAGTGCAAGCACTTTTCGACGTATTGACAATGTCGTTGGACGAGGCATAGCCTAGGGAACCTCTGTGGCAGTTTTTGTTTTGTAAAGGTAACAACCAACTCTGAATTGCACACAGGCTTGGAAAAGGGAAAAGGAACAAACAACAGACGTCTGGCCTTTATAGCTCCCAACAAAAGGCAGTGTTAAGTAATTCAAAGTTATGCATGGATTCACTTCACCTGGGGAGTGGGGACTCATTATGTAATCATTCAACTACTCTAATATGATTTCTGGGGCGTTCAAATAGAAATACGTTTTAAGATTGGGTCTGAAAAAATATTCCAACTTTATGGACAACAGTGTATAAAGCTTGACCTTATCGTAAATTGTCAACTTCAAATCAATTGTTTCATTAAAATCGGAATAGCGGACTTCTGAAATTCGGAATAGAGAACACGGTAGCCTATCTGATTTCGGAATAGCGAACCCTTTAGCTTATTCGGAAAAGCCAAACTTTTTTTGAAATTCGGAATATCGAATCTTATTTCATATTCGAAAAAACATGCCCTTTTACATACAGAATAGCGAACCTTTTCCAGTTTTCGGAATATAGTTCTTTCTGTTCTGAGCTATAAATTAACTGTATAAAACACTTCAAAAATTATGTGATATGCCTAGGCAATAGGTTAATATAACCAAATCTATAGAAAAATATATATTGTCCTCCTATTACCATCCATTAAAAATTCTTGAAAATGCCAATATCCGCCCACCATTCACAATTTTGGGTGCATTTTAGCAGAATAGGGGAAATATTACCTTTAAATACGACCGCCGGACTCCCTTGATTGTAAGAGCCAAAAGTAAGAAAAACATATTCTCCCTAGTGAATATATTTAATGATACATAAAATTAATGTATACCGTTAATAAAATGTAATTAGGGCAATAGAAAAAGAGAACCGCAATTACCATGGATTACAGAAGTGGTGGTTAGAGCGGTGATGAGCCTGTATGAAGGAGCAAAAACAAGAGTTAGAGTAGGGTCTGAGTTGTCTGAGGAGTTTGAGGTGAAGGTGGGTGTGCATCAGGGTTCTGTGCTGTCGCCGTTGGTGTTTGCAATTGTGGTTGATGTGATTACGGAGAGTGCAAAAAGAAGGTTTGATGAGTGAGATGCGTTGCTGATGATTTAGTTTTAATGTGTGAGAAAGGAGGTTGGAGGGAGAAGTTTTGGAAGTGGAATAAGGCATTTGAGAGTAAGGGCACTGGAAGGTAAACCTTGGGAAGACTAAAGTGATGGTGAGCGGGGAAGGAGGGAGTGTTGAGTGAGTAAGGTGGACCCAGGGAATTATGTGGCCTAAAGAGCGGCTCTGGCGACATGAGGGTAAAATTCCAGGGTGGTGTGAGAAATGTGGGAAATGGATTCATGGGAGATGCACCAAGATGAAGAGAGTGACCCCAAGTTTGGCAGAGACTTTGTGCTGGGTGGAAGATGCAAGTAGGGAGTTGAGGGAGTGGGGAAGACGGTGGAAACGTTGTGTGACGAGGTGGAAACAGTGAAGGAGTTCACGACATAGGGAATGTAGGGAAAGGACAGTGCGGGGTGGATGTGGAGGCGGCTGTGACAGCCAGAGTAGTATGGGTGGTGAAGTTTAGAGAATGTGGAGAGTTGTATTGGGAGAAGATTCCTTTGAACGATGAAAGGGAGGGTGTCCAAGATTTTGTGAGATCAGTGATGTTGTATTGGAGTGAGACATGGTGCCTGAGTGAACAATGAGATGGGGATTTGAGAAGGGCAGAGAGAAGAGCAATGGTGCGAGCGAGGTGGTGTGAAATGATGGATAGGAAGAAGACCGATGACTTGATGCAGAAGTTAGGTTTGGAAGAGGCGATGAACCGGATGGCCGAAGTGAATGTTTGTAAGATGCGTATTGGCACGTGCTGAGGAGGGATGAGGGAGCATGTTTTAAACAAGGGTTTGGAGTTTGAGGTGGGTGGTTTTGAGGAAGAGGGGCCGGAAAAACGAGAAACGGGCACCGCCACCTGGAGAAAGGGAGGAGGAGGAGATGGAGGAGGCGGGCGGGGGGAGGAGGGTGGATGGGATGGATCTGAGGAGAAGGGGACAGGAGTGGATCGGGGGGGGGGGGTGCGGGGGTAAAAGGGAGCCGCTAGCAGATTCCAAGCTGCATATTAGACGGGAGGATTGGCCTATAGAATAATGTGACTGAAGGTTGACGGACCCTCATTATATATAATATATTACTGATTGCTACGAATGTGAGGTGAATCCGGGACCCCCGGTTGAAAGCGGGGAAACCGGAATTTAAACTTGGTTTTACTACTACTACTACAAGGGTCCTGTTTAAAAGTATTGATGTTAAGAACAAGTTGTATAAGAATTATTTCAAAATCCTGTGATAAAATCCATGAATTCATTTAAGATTATAGGAACAAACATGCAAAGCTGTAGAATTCGTAGGGGGGGGGGGGGGGGGGGGGGGGGGGTCAAACAGAATTTTTTATTATTATGAACGTAGAGTTCAATAGTAAATACAATATGCGAAAGACAGGAAAACAATAAATAATTAATTGGCCGAACCAAGAAGAAGCGTGTTCAGGCTAAATTCAAGAATAGTGATGGTAAAATTGTAGTACGAACTTGCAACATCTCTGACCACTGTAAGTATTTTTTTGATCCGCGATTGCATCAACTATATTGTCTCTCTATCAGGGTGATCAAAAAACTTGACCCTGATTGTATCCGCCATTTTTAATTTGAGTACGCATATATCTACATATTTCGGTATCAACTGAACGCTTAGTCGCATTACCTTTAATTTGCCGCAAAGATTATTCACATCGGTTGGGTATAGACGGCGAGCTACAGTCGTTTGAATCAAGTAGTCTGTTTTCGTCTCTGTCCACGGATTCACATTAAAATGAATGGCTTCATATAACAAATCAGTGTCCAGATGAAAATCGGACTATTTATTGACTGGCAGAATCATGTGGCGCTCTTTAACCCCAAAAATTCAGTCACATTTTACCATCAAGGCCCTCGTAACATTCTACGTCCTCATCACTCATAAAATCATTTAAAATAAATTAACTTGATACATGTATCAATTCTGGAGGAGTTGATTGAATCATACCCTATGAAGGAACAGGCATCGGTGACAACCTTTTGAGGTTTAACGTAGTGTCTATATTTGCAGACCAAATATGCCACATCTTGAAAAAAGTGTTTCTTTTAATATTTACCATTTTCACTGGCTTTTACACCTTTAATATACCACTTTATTTGATATGAACATAGACATACCCTTATCATCATTTTGGGGAGTCATTTGCTTAGTTAACCGCCGTGCATTCAAATGGGAATCCGTGAATAAGGGTAAAAGCTGACTACTTGATTCAAAAGAATGTAGCTCGGCCTATACTTATCCGATTGGAATTAATTATCTTTACAGCAAATTAAAGATAATGAAATAAGCTTTCCGATGATACCACATATGTTAGATATATATTATTTACAAATTCAAAATGGCGGACACAATTAGGGTCAAGTTTTTTTTTTGACTCACCCTGTATATGCAAGTAACATGTATATGAAACCGATTGTAACCAATAAAATAATGAAAATTATATGTAAACTTGATCAAAATAAAAGTGCTGGACACAATAATATTGGTAACTACATTGTTAACAGGGTTGCGAATTAAATTTCATTTCCATTAGCTATGATCTTTAATCAATCAATATCCACGGGTGTGGTACCAGATGAATTAAAAATAGCTGCAAAAGTTATACCAATTTTTAAGAAAGAAGATTCAGAAAACTTTCGTCCAGTATCAGTTTTACCATGCTTCTCAAAATTCTTGAAAGGTTACTATTTATTAGGTTTGTTTGTTACATTAATAAATTTAATATTTTGATTTGTAAACAATTTGGTTTCAGGTCTAACCACTCTACTTTTATGGCAATTTTGGATCTAATAGACAAAATAAGTGAATCGATTGAAAATAATCAAACCACCATTGGTATTTTTCTCGACTTGTCAAAAGCATTTTACACCATACATCACAGCATATTATTGCATAAATTAGAATTCTATGGTTTTAGAGGTATTGTTATGGAATGGTTCAAGAGCTATAGCTAATAGGAAACAATACGTTCATTTTAATTCTTGTAAGTCATATTTAAAAAATATCGTATGTGGCATTCCTCGAGGATCTATTTTAGGTCCTCTGTTATTTATACTCTATGTCAATTATATTGTAAATGTTTCAAAAATCATACAGTTCGTCAAGTTTGCTGATGATACGACTATTACGTATTCACACAAAGACATTGCAAATAAGTTCGAACTCATAAACAAAGAACTCGAAGAAGTAAGCAACTGGTTTAAGGCTAACAAACTACTGTCAATGCTTCCAAGACAAATTATGATTCTCGGAACGTCTAAAAAACATCAAGCATCAGGTGATAATTGTAAGGACAAAACAATTGTATTAGCTAACCTACTCTTGTTTAGGGTAAAAAAATATAAAATTCCTCTGGGAGTCAGAACATGATGAAAAATCTAACAGGGAAAAATCATGGGGGGGCAGGTGTGGGGGGTGGATAAATATATTCTAAAAACATTCAAAAAGTATAGGAGATCTTACCCAGATCAAACATTTTGTTCGCAGAACATTTACCTCTTATCATTAAAGTCCATTGATTCTTCCGTACGTAAAATGGCATTCTTGCTTGGGGTGGTCTATAGTAAAGATTACTTCATAAGATTTTTAAACTGTAAAAAAGGCATTAAGAATTGTTTCGAAAAAGTGGACTAACGAGTCACTCCTCCATTGGTTTAAACGTTTTAATTTCTAAATGTATCTGATATTTATAAATTGGGACGGGTTGCATTCATGTATAAATATTTTACTTGCGCAACTCCCAAAGTATTTAATTCTTATTTCATTAGACATGGTAATTTGCACAATTATCGTACTAGAAACACTGACATTTTAAAATACCAAAAGTAAGTCGGGGGGACTGTCGAAGTTGTGGATTACAAAATACCCCTTTACTAAAGCTATCGCAATATATACTTTTTACTGATTTTTAAAAATCATATAATCCTGTCCTGCCCCCCCCAAAAAAAAAAGAGTCCAGAGCGGACCGCACCTCTTTTAAGCCTTTGTCTAAAACATGTATTTACATATAAGTTTTTCCTGTTATTTCATTATTTATCAGGTTTTGAGACATTGAGTAGAACGAAGATATATATACATACTGGGTAATGGGTAGCTTGTGAGCTTAAATGGTTATCCGGTTTGGACAGTAAGTTATTTCCCTGTCTACGTAGATGTATATTTATCCATACCTTATTATAGGCCAAGAATTTTAGTTTTAACGTGGACATTTCTGGGAACAAGCTTGAAAATTTTAGATTGTTGCAGAAATGTTTCTAGAAATACCATACTAAAAGTCCCCTAAAATCCTCCATTACCCCCCAGCATAAATAATAAGTAATTAAAAAAAAATGTACAGGGGTAAAATTCAAACTATTAGAAATTGTCTTAAATGTGTTCCAACATTTTTTGTCATGTCCCAAGGATCAATAAAAGGTATAGTTTGCCCTATCTACAACCGGTAAGGTTAGTACTACAGACCTAAATCATTCAAGGTCATCCTGGGGTAAAATTTCAAAAGATCCAGATTTCATTGAACCAATTCAAATTGTCTTCGTAGAGTCAATAAAACAGAACATGGTTCATTCAAATCACCTACATGGATCAATCTTTGACATAAAGAGCAGAAAGCGTGACCCCATAGAGCCTGTAGAACCCAATCACACGTGGCCCTGTAATTTTTTGCAAGTAATACCATCACCTGTTTAAATTTCATTTGGGGTTCATGTACAACTAGAGAAGATTTGACACATCTTTCAAAAGAATTCGACCATTCTGAAAATTTACCCCCAGGATGACCTGAGCCTTTTTTACCATATAGTTTAAACTACAGGCCATAGATAGGGCAAACTTACCTTTTTTTAATCCTTGGACATGACAAAAAGGGGGGGGGGGGGGGGGGGGGGTGGGGGGGTGTTTTGGAACACATTTAAGGACAATTGAATATTTCGTAATTTTACGCCCTGTTACAAACTTTGCCCCCGGATTTCTGAAATGCCCAAAGAGGATTTTTGGGGACTTTAGTATATTATTCTAGACACATTTTGCACCAATTCTGAAAGCATTTTCAGCTTTCCTCAGAAATTTCCAACTTTCCATTGTTTATTTTTATTAATACTCTTGGCTTATTCCGTTCAATCTTGGTTACTTGGTTTCGACAATCCTTGATTTCAAAAGTTTTCAAAGAGGATTTTTACAAAAAAGAAATAACATGTCAATACCACACTATCTACCCATGACATTTACTGGTATGTTGGAATGTTGTACTATCTATTTAATCTTTCAATTGTATAGAACTATATTACACACTTTATCCACTCCAATGTCCTGAACCTGACGCCGGGGGGGGTACTCGATTGATACACTGAACTAAACAAGCCTTTTATTCATTGAATACAGAAGCGTGAACTTGTACAGTTTCGGGTCGACTGCACTTATTCGAATTTTACCTGTCTCAGATCTGTCGGAAGTATATGTCCGGTGTATTTCAACGATTTATGGGTGACGCGTTGTGTAATGTAGTTTTTGCTGTCACCTGAAGAGAGATGAAAGTTTCGAGCTGTTATCTTTTCTTTGTCTGATTGTTTTGTCCCTGTACTTTGTGAGTAGTATATTCATGTTGCAATCTGTATAAACGTGTGCAATTTATGGTTCAAATGATGGAGGATAGGCTATATACCGTGTACGATATTGGTAGCCTTAATCCAGGCACCAAATTGGGCACAACTCAGGTACATTATCTTTAGCTCTATATTTATATGTTAGTGCCCTGAAGTTTGCTCAGTCCGCGAACTAGACCAATTCTTGAATCATTATATGTGCAATGTATTATATTTGGCGTCTACAAAATTGATATTCCAGTACATAATTGTTCTCATTTGGACCAGTTTACTTTTTACTCAAGAGATGATGCATAGCCATAGATTTTTGTAAGTTCCAAGATGGTCCCAGTGCCATTTTGGAATTGTTTTTAGTGATGGTAACGTTTAATATAACAAATTACATTAATGGAAAATTTCTGGTCACATATTTACTCAAAACAATACAATAAGGGGTTCCAACGATGATCTGGCTTGGGAATATGTTCAATGTATTCTAAATGGACTCCTAGCTAGTAAAAAACAATTATTTCATGTTTGAAGTTCTTCGTGCAAGAGAAGTTGTTAATTTCCAAATGTCGAGACTCATTTTGGATTTCTACATAACGGATGTTACATCTAGGTTAACAAACGACATCTGGAATGATTCTGGTCAGGTAAACACTTAGAAACAATATATTACCGTCTTCAAAGGTGAACTGGCTTGGACTATGTAAATACGTATATTTATAAGTTAAAACAGTGGCGGCCATCTTGGATTTCACAGTACAGATGACCTTCTAATGAAAAATTAACTTCAGGAAGGGATTCCTGACACAATAGTCATAACGACAATATTCCATGTTTGTAAGTTACTTTGTTCGAGATAACAATTTTCCTAATTTCCAAAAATGGCCGCCGTCACCACTTTGGATTTTTTCACTCTCCTGAGATTGCTTTTGGGAGAGACATAGGAGCTCATTTTGTTTTAAACCTTAAAGTACTCAAATCCATCGTCAAACCAACTTGCCTTCATGTCACGGACCCCTGATTTTGACCCTATACTAAGGTGTGTGTGGACACAAGTTCCCGTCAGCACCGTGTCCAGGTTACGCGTTTCATCGAAGCCTATTCATATTTGCAATTTTTTGAGTTTTCAATGCTAAAGTACAAGAAATAAAAATTCATGTACACATTCTATATGTTTTGCAATAGTTCAGAGCTATGAGGTTTATTTCGTTCTGAACACTTTTACGTACAGTATTTCAGAATTATTAATAGTAAAATTAATATTAATTTTATTCAAGTTTGATATCTTTCTGAATATATTAAAGGCTGACTCAGAGTTTCCCGATGAGTGCGCACTCAGTTTTTCAACAAATCGTGTTTTTTGGCATAGGCACGTACAATGCTTATCCATATACTAATCACTGTTGAATAACTAAGCTCAAATCGAAGTCCTTCATATAGAATCACACTTGTTTATAAACTTGGTCGCGGTGTTGCAGGAGATATTGTTCCGCCGGTCTCACAGTCCGGTAACAATGGTGAACACTATGGCAATCGATTCAGTGGACTCTTCACTCACCATTAGTTTCACTCTTTATGCCGTTGTCATCTATGGAGCCGCGTACTATGAATCCAGTCAGGGCCGTCGCTATAACCTTTTGGCAGGAATAATGGCTGGGGGTTGTCAAACGCAGAAATGCTATTGCCGCACAGTAAGAGTCCTTGGAGCGTAGTGGCATATAAAATAATGCAACTAACGCAGGACCGTCGCTAGACATTTTGGGCAGGGAGTGTAAACTGAAGAAATGTTATTGCCGCAGTAAGATCCTGGGAAGCACGTGGAGCATATAAAAAAATAATTCACCTAACGGCCTGCGGTTCTGGGCCCCCTAAGGGACACTAAAAACTTTCCTAGTAGTTGCCCTTAGAGACCATTTCTTGTTGATCTTCGAACCAATCTGCACACCGCAAGTGCACCGGAAAGCCCTGAATCGGGTGGAGTCCCAAGGGCCACCTTATGGGGCCCTGTGAGGTGTGGGCAGAGATACAGAGCACACTCCGGAGGTCCAGGGGGCGGAGCCCCCGGGAGCTCTTGATTTGAGCTATTCAGAACGTTCACGATAGCCACTTTTGAGGGGGAAACTGTCATCATTCAAAGAAAAAAGACTGGTTTCTATCTTCGTGTGTCACCGAACGGACAGTATATAGGGCTAAGCTTGTACTGCCGAGGGGGACTATACACCTAGCGAGCGCCAATGTCTCTAATGGGTGAGGTGTACGAGCAGAGACCTGTCGGGGGTCGCAGGGGGCGAAGCCCCCGGAAGCGCTTGGATTTGAGCAATTGGAACCTTCAAGATCAACTTTTTGAGGCGTAAATAGCATACTTCAAAGAAAAGACTGTCTCTAACTTTGCTCCTGAGACGTCAGTGTATCAGCTTGTACAATACCGAGGGAATTACACATAGCAGCGCCAATGTCATTAACGGTTGGTGGTTCAGGAGTACACAAGCCCCTGCCGGGGTCCAGGGCGGAGCCCCGGAAGCGCTTGGATTTAGGCTATTAAGAAGGGTTTTTTGAAGATAACGTATAGTAAATATTCAAATGAAGAATGGGCCCAATCGACAGCCAGTAGACCTAGAAGTTTATGGTGCTGGGGTCTAGGGAACCGATCACCTCACCCTGTAGACCAAACGGGGATGGCCCATGCTACCCTCCCTTTTGGCCCTCCACTGCCATGCTCGTGGTTTCTTAACTTTATTTTACCCATTTTGGATCACAAGTACTATGTTGGCACATAGCAATTCTTGATTACTGTGTGCTGACCTTGTAAACAAACTAGTTGCTTGAGGAATCCATTTTACATTTTGTGATATTTAATGGGTTTATGCTATTCAGAGTTCATCTTATGCTTCTGATGCCATTCTCTTTTTATAATTTCTTTGTTTCTTCCCCTTTCTTTTCTCTTCGTCTTTCTCTCTCTCCTGTGAAACTTTCTTTTCCCTCTTTTCAAATTTCTTTTTCTTCTTTTTGAGGATCGCTGGGGGGTGTTCCAACCCCACACCCCCCACACTACCACCCCGCCCCCCCCATGAGCGACGCCTGTGAATCCTGCCGGACCTATCTCCTTTCACACCGAATTCGGAATATACTTGTTTATATCCGATTCACCTCTAACTTTTGAAATAAGCATTTTAGGTGACTAATTTTAGTTCTGGATGGCAATTTTTAATTTACTACATAAAAAAATTATATGGTCGAAATCTCTGATCAGCCTTTAAAGACATCTCCTAAACATATTCTGCGAAGAAAACCTGAAGTTCCCTGGATTGACACTGTGAGCGTCGCGGCTGTCAAATACTGCAAAATTATGAATATAAAACAAGTCATCTTCTACCGGTCACTGAATCCATGCTAAACTAAGTATGCTTTAGTCTTCACCCCTTCCCCCGGCCTTTACAAACTCTCTCGTTTTTCTATAGAACTTTCGGGGGCCCCAATTCCTCATTCTATAGAAAAATAGTGCAGATATTATGAGTAGTACATGAATGCGGGTCTGAATTTGCTAATTGGTCAATTAGCCCGAGAAGGGCTCTGCAAAATTTAAGTACAGAATAACAAAAACCGCTACATGGCGGTCCATTAACAAGGTTTATTCCTAATTATTATAGAAAGAAATAGCGGTAGACTTAAGTATGTTTTAGTCTTACAACTCCTCTCCCATTTTTTTTCTCCAACTCTCTCGTTTTTCTCCAGAACTTTCCGGGCCCTAATTCTCATTCTAGAAAACTATGAGATATTCCCGGTCGAAATATTGTCATTGGGTCATAGGCCTCAGAAGGGATCAAATTTTAAGCACAGAATAACCAAAGTCCCACCGCTGTGCCACACATAATGATATCACTGAATTCCAACCCGAATGAATTGGTATCTAGGGCCCTGGTAAATGACCAAAGTAATTTGACACGCAGACTTGCCTCCATTGCCAACAAAGATAGGGGCTCGCTTCGGTATTCAGGCATTCAATATTAAGAAGGGCCCGGGATTGATAAATACAGCGTATAGCATTAGGCCCTGTTTTGAAATTGCAAATCTTATTTTTCCCCTCCCCCAGTTTCTTCCGTTGGTCAGAAGAAGTTTGACGGATTTTGTTTTTTCAAAAGAGCAATTTAAAGCAGTTAATCGATATAACTATAAATATTAAAAATAATCGTGACATAAAATTGAACAATAAAATAAATTAATTAAATAAAAGTATATTACTAATATTAAATACGTTAGCTCTTATAAGGCGCGAAATCTTCAAAAGAACTCTCAGAGCACCAAAACCCAGACAACATACACAAAGGTGAGTTTAAGCCGACGTTTGAAGTCTTGGAGCTTGGGATAACTGCGAATGCTGTTTGGAAGCGAATTTCAAACAGCTGAGCGCAGAATGAAATGACGTTCCCCGGCTGATTGAATGTTGACCCGTGGAAGTTTCAATAACCTTTCCGATGATTAACGGAGTGAACGTTATGGTTGGTAGGTGGGGGGATGGGGGGGGAGGTGGTGTGGGGGGTGGGGGGGGGGCGGGGGTGGGGGGGGGGGTTGTGGGGGGGGAGGTGCAAACATAAATGGCAAATAAAAACGATGCAGTTTGAAATTTATTCGAAACTCCACGGGTATCCCCAACTTGATTTAAAATGTTCATAAATCCCAGCGTTTTGTAACCATGAGCAGCTGAGACTCAAACATTTACGAAATCAGTTTTGTTAGCAGTCATTTAGTCACGTTTCGAGTCCCTTTATACAGTTATTTACTGCCACTATTTGCTTCCCGCTAACAGTAAAAACGTCGTTATTTTAAGATCATTTTTAACAGTGCAGTGAAGCTCAATAAGTTATTATTTTAATCGTTATATTTAGGAAATTCCTTCAATACAAATTATGGTCTCCCAGGAAGACTGATAACAATAATTACGAATACAAGGTATACAGAAAAATAAGTTATGTACAATTACTCTTACCTAACACATATTACATGTATATGTGCTATTAAGATTATGTACATATATACATTACAAATAACACTGTAGCACTTTGAAGATGTAGCAGGTACACACACACACACACACGCATACACACCATACATTTACATACACATACAAATGTACCATGCACACATAACACAATGCAAGCATGACACACACACCCCCACATAAGCATTACCAATCACAGACACAAATTTCATCATTAACATACCCAATATAAATAGTAAAAAGGATATCATGTGGTTATGCACTTGTAAGTAAACAAACTCAGAATCTTATTTACTTCGTTGTGACTTTTTGGTTAGATTATTCCAGAGGTCAGCTGCTCTGTACTGGAATGTTTTTAGCTTTGTTATTCCATGACGGAATGATCAACATGTTCTGAGCCGACTACGAGTGCCTTTAGAATGTGTGGCCACTGTAAAAGTAAAACAAGAGGGATTAATCAGGAGCAAAATGCTTAGCATTTAAAAGTTAAAATTAAGATCTGATAATTCCATCTTCTCCTCAGATTAGTCCAACCAAGGTCTCTTCATAATTTTGTCCACCGAAGTTCGAATGTCTGCAGACAAAAAGGGGACAAATAAAAAAAATAAAAATGTTTTGCAAAAAATTTGGAGATTATTATGGGATGCCCAGTATTGCAAATTGGACCAATACAGAAAACTGCAGTAGTCAAAATGAGGAAAGATCAAGGCTTTGGCAAGCATTATTGACTGTAGTATGAGGAAGATAATGCTTATTCTCTGATTACACCAAGTCTTTGGAAAACATTTGAACAAGCATAATCAGCATGATTGCGCCACAATAAATACGGATCAAAAATAACACACAGATATTGTATGAATGACTCTTTCAATAGAAAACATTTTCATACCGTTACGGAAATATTTTTATTGAATTATTTAAAAAAAAAAAAAAAAAAAAAAAATATGAATAGTTTTTTTTATGTTCAAGGTTAAGTTTATTTGACTTGACCCAATGAGCAATTTTAGTCAAGTTAGGGTAAGCTCAGTTTGCAGGGTGATTGGGTTCAGATGAGATGGCCTAAAGGGTAGGGTCAATCTGCATACATAACAATTTGCATGAAACTGATTCAGGTAAAGAATCACAAAAATTATAAATAAAGAGGCCCAAGAATGATCCTTGGAGTATCCCAATATCAATATTCCTTAAAGTCTGAAGTAAAGAATTAATATTAACAGCTGGGTATCATCTTTAGATAGAATGAAACCAATTTAATGCCATTACCAGTGATACCATTTACTTCTTTTTAATTGTACTAAGAAGTAGTTATGAGTTACAGTCTCAAAAGCCTTCTTTAGATCTAAGAGATAGATCCTGTACTTTCATACCATATGTTTAAAGGATATGATCGTTAAATTTAAAAGAGTAGATTAGTACTGTTTTTACTCTAAAACCTGACTGACCACTGATTTAAAATGTTCTTAGGAGTAAGATAATGGTTTAAAGTGACAAAGTTACGCGGTACGTGACTAAGCAAAGGTGTGTTGTAATATGAGTCATGTTTTCTTTTTTGAGAATAAGGCGAGCAGCACAATTTGGATGCATTGCAAACGTTGTAGTTGATCGGAATTGATACTAATAAAATGGAATTATAAAATCAAGACGTGAGAGGATGATCGAATGAACCAGATCAGTTGCTTTTCCAGCTCGGTAAGGTCTAATAAACCCAATCAGTCTTACAGATAAAATATTGCGGACGGCCAGATGTCACTAATGTGATTCAGACACAGGATAAGGTGGGTTGATCAAGGCGAAACACTGAGGTACTTGACATAATTTGAAAAGGTGATGTCACAGTCCAAAAATCCGTTATAGTATACTCTCAATCTGAGTAGTACGAAAGCCCTTACCAACGGTCATCGCTCCGTCTTGTCAGCATTACGCATAAACTTGTTACTGTCAATTCAACGCGAAATGGCACTGATAAATCTTGGAATAGTCCTTTTTAGACAAAATCCTCAGGAATATAAAACATTGAGTATCATTGGCGTACTTGTGATACGAACAATTGTACCGATTAAGAGGCGTCAGCGGGTGTTGTTATATATATATATATATGGGGATATATATATAATATATTATATATATATATTATATATAAAAAAACAACCGGCCCGAGTACGTATCCCTGTGGGACTCCGTACAAAAGCGGACGCGATTGGGAGACATTACCAGCGACGATAACTGACTGAGAACGATAGAAAACATATGAGGTGAACCAAGAAATACATTTCCTTTGATACCAAAACTCACTTCGAGACGCCTGAGGAGAAGAGAATGGTCAAGCGTGTCGAACGCAGCACTGAGGTCAAGGAGTGAAATACGTGAAACTTCTCATTTCAGATTTGGTCAACAAGTTGTCAATGATACTAGTCAGTATTGTGGTCTCCACGCTACGCTGTGACCCTAAAAGATGTTCCTGTAATTGACTAAGAACCACTTTTTCAGGTATTTTGTGAAGAAATGGGAGGTTTGAAATCGGTCTGTAGTTCGAGGATATTACGATCAAGTCCAGATTTAAAAAAAAAATGGGGACGATGATGCTCTGTTTAAGTTGAGTATATAGGTACAGTGCCATATAAAAACAACAAAATATATACGTCTGAGTGCGTCTTAAAGTTTGCTGTCAATGCGGCCCTGGGCTTGCTACCACATTTACCAACCCTTACAAATGGGGGGGGGGGGGGGAACATTTGAGTGGTAACTACCCTCTCTGTCAGAACAAAGGTACCACATTCTCAACAACTGCACTCATATGCTTGACAGATACCTCTGGCGGCATAATAAAATCATACGCATTATATATAATAGCCTCTCTGGAACATAGCGAGACTGTTGAGATAAAAAAGCGTGTATAACAGCTGATATTGAGGGGTACCTTGTGACAGGGGGGACGGTTCCATCCACCTGACGTCATCCCCACACTCCCAAATCCGGACATTGTGTTGAACTTTCCATTGTCTAAAAAATCTTCTTGGTCGAACTCACCGTTCCCTTCGAGGCAAACATTGAAAAAAAGTCATAAACTAAAGGTTGACAAATATGCATCTCTGGTTGACGGCATCAGAAAGAATTGCTACACTTGCAGCATTGAAGTTGGTTCAAGAGGTCTTATTACATGAAGGAGCGCCTTCAACGTCTTCTCCAAACCACAAACCAAATATTCTGATCTGAAAACTGATATCTCCAAAGCTGCTCTTACCTCTTCTTTCTCCATCTTCCATTCTAGGCACGAGAAGGAGTGGAATGTTGTCAATAACTTTAGGTAGTCATAGTATAGTCGACCAGTCGACCTGTCAACCAGTCTGTTTATATTGTTTTTACTGCCCTGCATTGTTTTTAAACTTGTGTTATATGTTATAATGTACTTATACCTTGCCTGGTGGTCCGAATAGACCCCAGATGTCTTGGTCTGTACATAATGTGACTTCTTTATTCTTGGTGTATTGTATAAACTATAAGATTTTGATATGTGAATAAAGATGATTTAATAATAATAAAAAAATGAGAATTTGGAAAAATAACAAAATAAATTATAAAGTATTTATTAGTCTATTTAACGTTATTTTGTTCTTCACAGATTTCAGACACAGAGTTGGTTAGTGTATAGTATAGTGCCCATGGTGCTTGGAGTATTCCGACGTCTTGCGATTGTGCAGAGGTAGGGTAGAAGACGGTAGTTTTGAATTCTACAACTGCATTTTTAACTTTACCGGTAAGGAAAAGCATGTGTAGAAGTGGTCGTTCTTACTTATTAAGTTACGCGAGCTTTGCCAGCGTAACTTACTTTGTTCTTGCTGTTTCGTCCTTCTTTACCCTGCCGAAGCATCCACCAGTGTCTTGGATCTAACTGCTTTCTTCTTCTTTCTGTCAACATACGAATATCTCAGATATTCAACATCAGATATTAATCAAACTTGGTTACAAGGACAAGTACATGAACATGCTCACAGGCCGGGTCATCAAAGACGTTAATCATGCATAAAATTTAGAATTAGCTCAAATCACAAAACCAATACTGTTATCTTGTAGGACTTTATCAATGCTACAAAATCAATAGTATCTCTGTCATATGATGCATGCTTCAGGGATAAAAGGCCAAAATACTTAAAATTACGTTATATTTCAAATCACTCCTCCTGCAGAATGTAACATGATCGTGTGATTTATGCATATGAATTAACCCCGGGAATTAACTTGAAACCCTCTACATAAGTTATGGGTCGAAAGGTCAATGTGCGGTCATCTGGGGTCATCTGGGACCACAAAAGTCAAACCCTTTACTGTATGTCAAATATATGTAATAATTATGATCTTGTGACTTCCGCATACTACTGAAATTAGACCCTCTACCAAAGGTCAATTTGGGATCACTAAGGTCAAATACCGGCATCCGGCAGGATACGTGTCCTTTCGAGGACACAGCAATGTCTAGTTACCCTGCCGCCGGAGCATCCGACAGGATCTTGTATCGTACTGGTTTCTTACACAGTCGAGGAACTCGACTGTGCCTTTCTTCTGTACGGTTTCTTTCTTTAGGGTGGGTGACCCGATCATGGGGGATGGTCCGACTTTTCATAGGATGTTTTGTCACCAAAAACATCAGACTACAAAATTTGAGTCAAAAAGGTCCTCCATACAATTGGAGCCAATTACCCTTTCCCGGTTAGCCTTTTATCAAGGCTTTGATTATTTATTCAATTTGTGTGCGTCCGCCCCTCTCTGGACCGCTCAACCGCTCGGCCTCACGCCTTCGGCGATCGACACGCGCCTTCGGCGCGCTCGCGGTTGGTGGATAAAAAATGCGAGGCGTCTTTGACAAAGACTATTTCCCAGTTAATGGACTTGAAACACTTGTAAAGATGGTACAGATTCAGAATCCCCGCAGATGGTAACCTGGAGTTGGAATGTATGTCCCCAAGGAATATTACCTAGAGTCGGAATAAATGCAAAATACTCTGCCAGTACTAGTTCTGATTTATCCCTATAAATACTACAATTATTTCCCCTTTTGATTATAACCTTTATGAAACTCTCATATGACACTAGGACCAGTACAGGACCCCAAAACCCTTTCACCCTAGAAAATTGAACAGAGCTCCCACACTAACCGCCGGGGAGCATGTCGTGATAGCATGAATAATGTATTCACATTGCCATGCACCACTTTCAAAACACATACAATACTAGGCTTTAGGTGGATAGAATAAGTTTTACATTCTGAAAAATTTTGCACAGTGCTCCTACGCTACCCCATAGGGAGCATGTCGTGATAGCATGGATAATGTATTCACCTGCATCACTTCAAAAATCTAAATGTATTTACAATCTAAAATTACCTGTAAGGACATGGAAACACATGACCCAGCCTATGACTTACCCTCCGTGGACTGGTACCCCATTACCCAACGACGCTATTCATGGATACCACTACAATCAGTGTCCTGGCATATAACGCTGCTATCTGGGCACGACTTCAAGCTGCAACAAGACGGAAACCGCCACTGGGCTTCTTTGTCAGGAAGGAGGTATTCCACTCTGATGTCCATATCTTCAGGATGAGCAAATAAGCCGCATTTATCAAGGTCATCAAATTTGTGTTGTAGTTCTTGGAGCTTGTCTTGAGGGAAACGACCCTTGCGTTGCGGTGGTTGGACTGGGCATATGTTGACAACGGCTTCAAAAGGCCAGGCGGCGTCATTGTACCCTGGATAATTGGGGTCATACACCTCATCTTATTCCTCGAGGAGTGCTTGAAACTTAGTCTTGATATCGACAGGCAAGTTATCGTCAGGGCAAGAGAGGCAGATGGTGAGTTGGTGGTTGATGGTCGTACTTTATGAGCGAGTCTGTTAATGCTGGCATGCGTGCTTGTGTAATGTGTTGGTTCAGGCAAAACACTGTGCTCACTTGACTGAAGTGCTCTTGGCGCTTGAAAACAAACACGTGGAAAATAATACATGGTGTGGGCCACAACTGTTTTTGTTGAAATGATCTTGCGATATGGTTATCTGTGCATGGTTCTAGGGCAAATGTGGCATCATAATCAGAAATGTCTAGTGGGAGTTCTACCTCTAGGTATTTTCCAGGCCATACGGTAGTTTGCTGCCAGGGTGCACAGAGTACATGAGCTCGACGCATCTTGTGATGATCATGCGATTTGTCTTGTGATCCATAATTGTAAGTGGTTCCCTCCTTTAGTGTCAGCTGACACCCGGCAGGGCGAATGGCAATGTCATAAGAGGAATTCCTACTAGAATCTCAATTTGGCCTAACATTAGTTCCAACATGGCATTTTTCCGCTGGGCAGTTAACCGTTTATTTTCAGCGACTGTGTCGTCATCGTCTGTGAATCCGCGAAGAGGGAATGCTTTTGATTTCTTTCCCCATGTGTAGCCCTCGACAAGAAATAGCGCAAAATTGGGTCGAGAGGTAAAGTGCTGTGCAGGTTGTGCTTCCAGTTTTTGAATGAATTATCAGTCTCGTTCTTGTTGAGAGATCGCTGTTTTGGGGCTCGACGTGTGGCTGCCATTTTAGCAAAATGGTAGGTTAACTCATAGAAGAAAATTTTCTATTTCTTATGACTTCTGGAGTTAAAGGCAAAAGATGTTTGATTCGATAGTGCATAAAGATGCATTTCCATCACTTTCCATCCATAGCTTAAAATGGCGCGTGAAAAGTCATTTTTACTAAAACATATTTTTCAATGCAATCGGTCTACTCTAGGAACTGTTTTCTCAGTTTCTCATTTTTCGATTTCTAACTAATGATATTCTCCAGTAGGCTTATGTGCTCAAATTTTGGAGAAGAAAAGTAATAATTACACCTTTTTAACATTTTTCTTAATATTTCGAAAAGTAATCTCTATTTCAAAAAAATGAGAAAACCGTTCCTAGCCAAATTTGTCTTGTTTATAACATAAGGAATCATGGTAGTTCAAATTTTGTTTGTTATGCTACAAATTTTAGTATTTTTCACAAAACACGACAAGTTTTACACTAATTCGATGCCAAAATCGGATTCATCATCCAACTTTTTTAAAAATGTATACTTTTACATGCTCTAGTCAAATATTGTCAAAGTTACAAGCCAAAACTCACACTGTCCTTAGCACTGTCCTCAAAATTAACTTTGAGGGTCCATTTTAGTTATAGTTAGTTAAACCAAAGTTTTAAATCCGGTTTTGTCCCCGTCAACGGGGTGGCCAGACACACCTCACATTCAGCAATACTGCTGTGTGAGGATTTATTGGAGAAAAAGATAAGGGTCCATTTACCGGGATGAAATTTGGACAGCCACGAATAATCACCCTACTCTTTTTTGAAACTGACTGTGCTACACATAACATGTACAGGCATGGCTCTCTTTATAAGTGGGACCGACGGCTTAAACGTTCACTCCCGCCGAATGACGGGATATTATCAAGGTTCCGTTGCTCACGTCCAACTGAAAAGATGGGGGGGGGGGGGCATTTAATTTTTATCAATAGCTAGTATACAAGATAACCCGGGAATAAGAACCAGGGACTCACGACAAAGGATAACCTAATACCTAACACCGCTCTCCCACAAAAAATTTCAGATTATGCTGGGTAAAAGTTCTATTTATCCAATAATTTCAGGTGGTCAGATCCCGACGAATAGAGTAGTATCAGTTCGACCTTTTTGGACTCTCGACATAAATGGAGATGAGTAAGATTATATTTGTTTTAATATTATTTTTCAATCATAACTACAACGCATACTTCACACATCAAATACAACACACATACGAGTCTTGTAGACATAGATATGCGGATACGGTATACACAACCAACGGAGTACATAAGCTATACACAAAGATGCTGATCATACGACATGTCTCGTCTGATCATACGTATATAAGTAGTTCCATCCTTTAGGGTCGCCTTTGAAATATATACCTGTTAAAGACTCATCAGTGATTATCATAAAGACGTAACATGTTTGAATTGTAGGACAATAACTTGAGGGTTGCAATATCTGTAGAATTCCATAAGTTACTTTTCCAACTGAAGAACGGCCAGAGAAAAAAGAACGAAAATTTCAGGTTTCCAAGATACGATTCTCCATTCAAATACGAGTTGTATATAGCAAGTGTCCGTACGGGACAGTAATGACTCTAAAATTTCCGATGTTTTGTTCTTATTGGGTGGCCTATGACGTCTTATCATTTGCTAGGGTATGTAGGATGCCTGTTACTTTGCTTGCCCAAATCTGAGTTTGATGATTTTTCGATTTTCCGATTTAGCAATCACTCATCCCACACCACGGTCGCAAAGGTGGGGTCATCCCATGCGGAAGTACCTGTGTGGGTACACCCATGCAAATGAGGTTTGAGGATGATACGCTTTTAACCACAAAATGCCATAATTAGGTGTTTTTGGTGATGCACACTCAAATACGGTATAAATGTTACTAAGCTTGAAAATGATCAAAAGGTCGTAAAACAACCATGGGAATTGTTTGGTACCCTCTATGGTGGGCATCCGGTACTCCTCTCCTGAGTGCTGCAGAGGTACTCCCAACCGGTGGCTTACAGTATGAGTTGACCTGTCAGTCGCCTAGTAGGAATCAGAGTACACTATATATGGCACGATCACGTCTCACATCTGCGAGTGTCATGAGCCTGTATATTGAGTTTAACCCGCTATATCTCGAGTTTACAGCGCTGACTATCCAGTGAATCGATATGAGTTTCATAAATCATGTCCAAGAATAAATCAGCGGAGTTTTAAAAAACTGGACATGATTTTTCTCAACATGAGCAAAATCGGACATGATTTTTTTCAACATGAGCCAAATCGACATGATTTTTTTCTCAACATGAGCAAACTCGACATGATTTTTTTTATTTTTTTTCCACATACACCAAAAAAAATCATGCGAGTTTCCTCATGTTGAGAAAAAATCATGTCGAGATTTTGAAACGGAACATATTTATGTCAAACTCACCATATAGAGAAGCAAAAACTGATTGTATAGAGGGCAAAACGGGACATATAGCGCTGGTAGTGTAAACTCGACATAAAACGCTCTGCAAACTCGATACACAGCGCTGGAAACTCGGATCATGAGCGGGAAATCGCCATGATTTGATACGTGGAGCGTAAAATTGGACATGATTTTTTCAACTCACCATCTAGAAGAGCAAAACTCGATGTATAGATGTCAAACTGGTACATCTGCGCTGTACACCTCGACATATAACCTGCAAACACTTCGACATCTGTCGAGGAACACTCGATACACAGCTCGTGAAACTCGCACATGCGCGGAACACTCGCCATGATTTGATACGTGGAGCGTGCCATAACTATAGGATGTGTACCGCAAGTAAACTCGCTGCTTTCCACCCAGTGCTTGTTAATTCCCAAGTACTTATATAGTTGTAGGTACTGCATCAATAATCAAACAATGGGTACCCTTCGAGTAGCAGCTATCGTGCACATGGAGTAGTCGAGTTATGGCCGATTTTTTGTTGTTTTTTTTTTGTTTTTGTTTTTCAAAAAGGCTTCCACCCCCCCCCCCCCCCCACCCCTCTGGTTCTACTGTTGCATCCCAACTATGAAACAATTACAAAGATATTCCGACACCGAAATGCACATAAATTGCTGGGCGGATCGCTGGTATTCAATGCCATCATGTTTTCCACATTTTGTCAAATTGCAACCCCATAAACATAACTGTAGATCACATTCTTGTTGTTAAATGAACTTTGAGGTTGAATTCCGAAAATATTTTTGTGAGGGAGAAAAAAAAATAATCAAGGAGGGAGAGGGAACATAACTTTTAAATGATAAATTTATAAAAAGGATGAACGTCGAAAAAAAGGTAATTTTCATTCAATCACCTTTCCCCCGTCATGCGTAAATAATGACCGCTCCCTAACTACTGTAACAATAACGAAATCATAGTCTGATCAAAGGGCCCTTATGTTTCCAAACTCATTCTATCCCCCACCTGGAGTTAATAATGTGCCACAGAATAAATTAAATCTGGTCAACTGGACTTATTACTTTTTATTGGGCTTAGAACGTTGCATCATAGAAGTCCCATTGATGCAAATGGCGGGATTACAAAATGATTGCCGTCATCGCTGTATGAAAACGTGGTGCAGTAGTGCTTGACGAATGAATGGCAATACCTCTTTGCATCAAGGGGACTTCTATATGAATCGTCTCCTTTTATTGTTGTGGCTACAGTCGCATCCTATCCCAGATGCATCATCAGGCCGACTGATCTGGAAGCGGCAATTGGTCGCTGGGACCCGTTACGGGGTTGAATTGTCACGGGTTGATTGAATTATAATCGTCGAGGGATCTTTTGGATAGCTGTATTGTAGGCCCCCGCCAGATTTATGTCGCAGTCCTCCTCCCCCTGTTCCATTGACGGGTCAGCGACCAATTGCTGCTTCAACATCAGTCGGGCCTGATGATGCATCCTGGATTGTATGCGATACTGTAGCCACAACAATAAAAAGTAGTCCAGTTGAACCAGATTAATTTATTCTTCATATTTCAACACCTGGATGACGAGAACATTCAAAACTATGTGCACAGAAATTTTTAAAATAAATATATTTTTTAAATAAATTAATCGTTTGGAATCTTTTCTCTAGAAATTTCGTATTTTTCCCCATGACTTTGAAGAATTGATATTCAGTACATATCTGTGCCCACCTGTCACAAACTTACATCTCATAAAATTCATGTAAGTTTTAGGGCAAATATGTAAATGAGTTTGAATCATTAGTATAACTTTCCTAATTATGGTTTTTGAAACTAAGGACGTCGACGAAGATGAAGAAATTTCTCAATGGTGGATATGGCAAATTGAACTGGTAAAATATCGCAGACTTTTATTTCCTAATTAATACTTATATTGTATTTCAAATAAACTTATATTATTTTATATTCTTGTATATTTTGAATGTGAGATTAATAAACGCTAATGTTTAAAACCTTTTATTTTTTTCTATCTAGCAAACCAGTCGTGTGGGACATTCAAAATTTGCTGTCAACGTTACATTCAGATTTGCAATGGGCAATATTTGTTGGGTTATTACCTGAACATATCCTTTTGCAAACAGAAGGATGTAGATAATGGGAACTTGTTCTAATCAATGTGGCTGTTCATCCATGCTACCAGACTGTTCAACAACGTCCAACGCGCAAGAAACATTGTATTCGAAACAGCATCGCAGACATTCCCTTTATTTGATACAACAACACAAAGTGTCTCCACGAATAACACAACAACGAGCATTACCCCAGGTGAAATGCATTCTGTTGTTTCTTAAAAAAATTTCGGGCTAATTTCACCATTTTTTCATTCATTTTTTGAAAATTGGTTGCGTATTAATTGTTTAAAATGGAATGTCCATAAATATAAAGAAATGGAAACTATATACCACAAAGAGAAAAAAATACATAAACTATATAAAAATAGAACTCTATCATAATTATGTAAAATTGTACTTAACCCTCGTCAACCTGAGCCATTCTTGTAACAAAATTCCCGAGGGGGGTGGTTATCCCCCCAAGGAAACCATTTTTCCAGGGGAATTTTTGTATGAAATTTGTACCACATGTGGAGAGTTATAAGACAAGCCCAAATCAGCAATAAAAATGAAATTTGTTATTTGGGCGGCAAATTAGGGGCAAAACATTGTTTTCAAAACACGCGAAAAATGGGCAAAAAGACGGAAAATTCAAATGAGCTTTGCGCTTACATCAAACTTTTTAAAAGCTTATTTTATGTTGATATCTACTCTAGAAGACTCACATTACATATATTTAACACAAAACTTGCAGTTTTAGGGAATCCTGTATTTTTTACGGGGTGCAAAATACACGTCATTTTCCCACAGACTTTGTACAGTAAACGTAGAAAAGATAATCTGTGCCTTACCGTGTTCAAATGCTTATCAGGTCTTGTCCCAGATGCACTTCAATCTTATTTTACTGTTATAAAATACTGGCATAGTCACAAGACTCGCGGTAGTTCTCAGGGAAATATTGCCCTTACATTCAAACCCAGAACTGAATCAGGTAGACGTTCTTTCTTATTTCGGGGGGCCAAAGCTTGGAATTCAATAACTACAAACATTAAATGTCCGCTTCCAGAGAGTGTGTCCAGTTTTAAAAATCAGTACCATTTGAAAAAGTGATTGTTTAATATAAATGTTATTTTGTTTCTTCTACATATGTTAGGTGTCATAATGTTAACATTAAATTGTCTGAAATCTATCTTTAATTCAATTTTGTTCTTGCATTTGTTACCCATGTCAGGGTGTTTTAATTATGTTTTAAGTCTCTCTTGGGCTGGTACCCTACAAAGTTTATATTGTATTATAAATTTGTTAAGTTATTATTCTTGCCAATTTACTCATGTTTTACTCTTGTAAGTATTGAATGAATTACTATTATATTGACGTAATCATAGGAGAATTTGAATTATTATTGCAATAACTACTCATTACTTTCAGCTTGCCTGTTATTTATATTAATGTATTTATAGTTCAAATGACTTCTTCACTTTATATGCTTCCTGTGTAATAACATTATTTTGCTCAGGTTTCTCACTTTGGTGGTAATATAAGTAGTTTAAGATTATTTTTTACACTGTTCAAATTTTATGTTTAATTTGTATTTATATGATATTATATTTGTATGTTATAATTTTAAGATGTACCCTGGGCCTTATGGAAGAACAGAGGCCATCTTGTATCGTCCACTGAATAAGTTACCCAGTTTAAAGAAGAAATAAAACAAACAAACAAACAAAGTATTTTTACTGTTACTAATAATTGTTTACTTATATGTATGTGTGAACAAATATCAGCAAAAAAAAATGGTTTGGTTCTTTGATTTTTAAAAATATTCTCAGATGACTTCAGTTAGTGCCCAAGGATGGTTCCATGGGACCCTCCCTAATTAACTCATTAACGGCTTGGCCGATTTTAATTATTTTGGTATGAAAAGATTTTGGTATTTAAAAGACAGACAATTACAAAAAAAATCGGCGCAAAAACCCCACGCGTAAAGCGGCTAGCGCGAAAAACAAATTTGGAGGGTCCCTAGGACCCCCCCCTTGGTCACTTAAGTGTTAAGCTGTTAAGCTTTCAAGATTATTGTTTTTCATGAGAGGATCTACTCAAAAACGTGATTCTCATTGAAATCCTGCCTCGTGTAAATGTGCGTTTGTATATTTTTGCTATTTTTAGTTTTCTTAAAAATTAAGCGATCAAAAATACATCCGAAGTCCGAACCACCCTCAAGCAACCCCATAAAGGAGATACTTTATTGGTTCCCAATAATTTCATTTTGTTTTATCATTTCAGATAAGATTAAGGGCATTGTCATCGCCTCTACCACTGGGGTTATCGTCATAATGATTTTCATCATCGCAATAGTTTTGGTTGTTGTTTGTTGTCGCAGAATGTCGTACGGTCTCAACTCCAAAAAGAGGTAATTGATTGGTTGTTTGGACTGAATGCGCTCTGTGTGCATGCCATGGTCAGTAAGACTCACAACATGAAGACATAAGTAAAACAGGATGGGCGAGTTGGTGGCGAAGATGATCTCATGCTAACGTCAAAAAAGGTCTTTGTGGTAAAAGTGTCATTTTGGATTATTTGGCATAGCTGAGCTACTTCGAATCGCTGTTATACACACTGGCGAGTGCCAAATTGTGTAAAACGTTTTTCTATGGAGTGTGAACTGCGCACTATGATGAGATTGCGATTTATTCCGTATTGAAATATGTGTTTACACAATTTGGCACTCGACAACCCTCTATAGTTGTAGACTTTAAAATAAGTGAGACTTCATTAAAATGTTAAGTCTGTCCATTCACCGTGAGAGGTAAGAGGAATTATTTTAATGTCCACAGGTAAAAAAGTTTATGGTACTCATACAATGTAGGCCTATATTAATGTAGCTAGTAAATAAGTGTTGACCTAAAATACATTATTTCACATCTAAAATAGCTTGGATTGTTTTAATTGATGTAGAAGGATGAAAACACCATCTGAACATAACTTACCTTTGACACTGTAAAATATCATTCCTTGTCACAGCATCGGAGAAATAATGCATTCTTATATCAATGCATACATAGCACATATAAATGGGCCAACCTTGTATTAAGAGATTAGCACAAAGCGGATTTGACATCCCAGCCAACCATGGTCCTTCTATCATTAACAGACCATTGTAGAACTGAATGCATCAGTTTCCAGTATTAAACCCGACTCTGTACAGTAACTATGTCCATGGACACAATGTTTTGTAATGGCAACAAAGGCCTAGTCTCCGCATGGCCGGCGATTGAATCAATATCACCCCTTGAAAATATGCAAGCGGTCTCACTTAATTTGAAATCTACTATGGCGATTAACGCTCTAAAGCATGCGCGTTGCACAACACCTGATATTTTCTGCAATGCGAGTAATGGTCAGTTAGACTCACATGTGTCAGAAATACATGTACAGACTGTCCCAAAAAACTATACAATCAAAGATTAATTTTTTGGCCAAAAATTTAAGTTCATCTCAACTGGAGTTTTACTGATTCTTTTTTAGGAGTGTTCAAGCTTTCATGAGATTTTTAGTTGGTGTAATTTGGGGTTCTGGTTCAAGAGTTATGCCTAATTATCTGAGACAGTCGAAACACATGTTGGGCCAGTTTCGGATATCCTGATATCAACAACGTTGCCATTGAAATTCACCTTCAAGACATTCTTTTTGAAAATTAAAACAAAAAGTAGGTATAAAGTGCTGCTTCTTGTGATATAACATAATTTATAACTTTAAAATGTCGCAATTGCTAATAAATACATGTAGCATAGGGAAATTCAATTCCAAACAGTCTTGTTGTCTCAGCTTTACTCCAGGTTGCAGCAGAAGGTAGAACCATAAAAACACCCTTGTTGAAGGTAAACTGAGCCCTTTGAACACAACCATCCTTTCCGTCATTACTCTTTGTTGAACACTGCTTTCTTCATCATATTCCTCCATGGAGGCAGTAGGGAATAGGGGAAGGGTAAATTGTCCCTCCACATTAGAACGTTGTCCGCACATTTGTCGCTCAACAGACTTGTAGACTGTTACATTAGTTTCAGCAGTCCAATTGCCCAAATTTCCTTGAATTTCATCATTATTGTCCCCCTAATAGTGAGTCCCTCATTTCACCCACAAAATAATAATTTCTGGCGCTTTCACTGAAAAATAGACCAATGCATGATAATACATTCACTCTGATCTGTACAATATTCTTTTGTTTGAAAATGGTTTAATCCCACAATGATGCTACACGCCTTATACCTTTAGTTTCTTTAACCTTCAGGTGAAACTGGCCCAAGTGGTATTTTATCATTTGTGTTCAACTGACAATATCTCCACTAAGGATCCACCAAATTGGATGGAATAAAAGCGAGCATTTAGCTTAGGATCTTGTCTAACAAATAAACTCAAAATATCTGGCAAATATGCACAGTTTATATTTTTTATAATTTTTAGTTTGATTGTATAGTTTTTATTGGGACAGTCTGTACATGTATAGACATACGCAAACTTGTAAAACGGAGAAAACGGAGTAGGGTGGGGCTGGTAAAGATGGTTTTATGCCAACGGCAGAAAGGGTAGCCTACTACGGAAATCTGTATTCACCGAAGCTTCTCAGGATGATGGATGGGTATATGACACGAATCATGTGTATATATTAAAATGTTACCAACTGATAATCATAAGCTATTGTAAACCCTTATGTGAAAGAATTAAAATACCTTATTCCGTGAATACATTTTAAAAAGAAAATACCAAACTTAAAAAAAAGACTTTCAAAATTAATATTTTCATCGGGTGGGTCCAAAAAAACAACAACATGCATGTAATTGGAAGCACTGAGGTCTTACCTCATGTGGGAGTATGCTTTTATATAGGTGTTATACGTTTTGGAGATATATATCCCATTTCAATTTCTATTGTGTCATTTAAAAAGATGTTTCTTTGTTGACTTTTGTTTTGTAGGAATGGAGAAACCGATGGTGTATCTATTCCAAATATGATAGACAACACTGCGTATGCAGGTATGGATCATTTCCTTTTATGTTTTATGACTCAATGCATGCAGTGTTAGAAGAAATTCGAGCTTGGAAAGGGGAATCTGTACATTCTGGATTGAGATCTGCATCATATCAAACCAGTTAAAAGCCTTTCAAAATAATTACCGTACACAATTTTTAAATAAAAACGAACTAATGTACGTGCGCCACTGAAATAGTATGTTTTTATTGAGTTCATTGAGACTCATTCACTGAATCATTTTAATTCCCCTTTTGTAGGTGTAGAACGCGGACCAACAGAATCGAACACCATGTCAGTCTACGCAACACCAGATAAAGGTAATCGGAAGAATGCAGATGAAAAAGGGAGACCATTGAGAGGTGTCAACGATAGTGGATATGAAGAGGCTCCTGGAAGACAACCTCGTGATTCTGGATATGAAGACACCACACTTTTACCCCTCCCAAGAAAAGATGATGGATATGAGAAGGCGCCTATTACCCCACCCCGTCCACGGTCCGCTCTGCATGCTTCCACCCCTTCTAGTACAGCAAATGCAGGCTACGAAGAAGCTATGTCTCCTGCCAATGCTTCTGGCTACGAAGATAATTTTGTTACTCCTGCCACGGGCATGACGAACATGTCAAGTAGTGGATATGAAGATAACTTCGTAACACCAGCAGGTACCTCGTCTGGATACGAAGATAATTTTGTAACTCCTCCGACGGGTAATAAGGAATCGGTTAAGTATGATCATCTCAAACGCAAACTAGATCTTGACGATACTAATGGTTAGCAGGGAAGGTGATGTTGAAGCAGCACCTGGATATGGCCAAGTACGACCACAATCTACATTAGTAGATCCAGAAGACTATCAACATTTGACACATGATAAAAAAGCTAGCAATATAGAACCCGGATATGGGAAACTCAAAAGGAACCAAAATCATAAGAAAACTGGTTTTGGAGTTATAGGGTAAAAATGACTAAAATGGTAAAAAAAGATCAATCTCAATTTTTTACAGGGGTCAACATTAAAAGTGAATAAGGCTTTTCACACTGAGTTTTGAAGACTAGTGCAGCCGTTTTCTGAATACTAGACACGCATGCGCAATAGCGCCTTAGTTACGATGTAAAAGTTTTCCAAAGGAAGTATTTAATGAGCTGCTACTCTCACGAAATACATCTTTTTGAGGCATTTACGGCAGTGGTTGTAGAATATCTTTTTAATGCTGAGGTATATGGCCATATTTTAAGTGATATGACTTGTCACCTTAGTTTGTTTCCGCACAGAAATTGTGAATTTTCCGCTCGTGAAATTGAACGGACTTAGGAAATTCAACATGGCGGATAGACTCTTACGTAACTTGCATTAGTGAATTAATGTGTGCTGTTATTTGAGGAAGCACAACAGCGACATGTGTGTGTCAGAGTTTGTGAAGTATTACAATGAATTTGGTAGCTGGTTTGAAGTCTACGGACGGCGATCGATCGCAAAAGTCGATCGATCACCGGCTCAGTGTGAAAAGCCTTATTATGGTTATATTTTAAATACTTGCAAATTATTGCCTGAGGAAAGAGGACTCCCAAAAAGTATAGTTTTGACTATGTTAAATGTTTACTTACCGAGATAAGGTCAACGCCAATTGGATTATGTTGCCCTGTGGCCTATTTTGTCGCATAACATGTTAACTATGCATTGCAGATGCTACAAACTATTCCTTATTTTGACACATTAAGCTAGATGAACAACTTCTTTCATTTTTTTGCCAAAACTGGAGCAACCTCTGATTTTGACCCCTGCACAAATGGAATTGACCTTTTTACCATTTTCGCCACTTTACCCTATAAACTATACATTTTTGGGATCCTTATGACTAGATGGACATTATGGCATACATTTCAGCATGATTGGAGCAAGTTTTGACCCTGTGTAACCTTAAATTGGCCCCTACTGAGAGGGCACATGTGGTGCAGTGGATCAGCGCTCGCCTCATAAGCATAAGGTTGTGGGTTCGAGCCCCGCTGTAGCCAGTATGTTGTGCACTTGGGCAAGGCACTTTACATCGCTTGCCTCTCTCCACCCAGGAGTATAAATGGGTACCAGCATATGCTGGGAATGCAAAACAGACTCGCTGTGCGGGAGGAGTGGCGAACCCCCACAGCAACATTCCGGAGTCTGGCCCAAACGCCAATGACAGAGAGATGGGCACTCCGCCTGCGGGCGCACCATTTGCATTTTTGAAAAAGTGACTCCACAATTTGAGAGTACTAACTACCAAGCATTAATATAGAGGGTCCATATACTAACTACCAAAGGTGTCAAACATTTTCTGTAGTGAGGGATGAACAATGATGTTTGACCTGGTCCATGTTCCTGCACTAACATAATCCGTCATCTGTGTATTAAAGTGACAGGAGGAGATTTTTTGAGGATACGATTTTCTCTCAAATTGCACTGAATCGGTTGTAGATCACCTACCGAGAACGTTTCGAAGTTTTATCGGACAAACAAGTACAAAATAAAACCGCAAACCTTGTTTTGAACTTGGCGTTGCTATTGTAATCGTCCCTATAGAAAACCATGCTTTTATTTTCTGTCGTGCACGACAGGAAATACTAAATCATTCTCTTATTACATAAAGACGGTGTATCGGCTATCACTTCTGCTGTGATCTATACATCCAATAATGCCCCAAAAAAAAACCGAGTTAAAAGTAAATATAATAAAATAAATTAAATAAAAATTTGGGCGCTTCGTTCTGAAAATGTCCTCATGTCTCATTTACGTATTGACGGCCGTGTCCACAAACCTATGGAAAGCAGGTCCGATTCGCAATGAATCACACCAAGCTACTAAGAGTAGAAATTTCACATCGAACAAAGATTTATCCATATATGAATGGACCAATGCATGCTCTTAAAATGTTATGGAAGATTCCACTACTACTATGCAATACGCGAAGATTGTAACTTTTAACATTAAATGTTAGATAGACTTATAACAAAAGCCCAAATAACTTTGAGGCCCTCCAGCAGATATGGGACTGATTTAATTTACAAAGTTTTAAAGGTGCATTTCGTATTATAATCACCTTTCATTATTGTTTATGGTTCATTTCCACTAGATTGGCGTGTGTGGCAGAAAATCATTAATTTTTCTGGGGGCAAGATTCCCCACAACGGGAGGCTCCCTCCGGTTACGCCACTGGATATGACACATATTTATTTCACGCTGGTCCAATGGCCCACTTATTTAGATCTGTCCGTTTACAGAGAGGGCAGAATTATAAAATTGTGAATTTCTCCCTATATTAGAATCAAATATGCACGTAAGATAGGCACACATACTATAAAAAAATATGCCAACATTTCAGATGATATAAAAATCTAACCTTTTTCGGTAAAGTTGGGGATAGTCTTGAGTAACTTCTTTTTTCAACTTCTTCTTCAGCAATAACCTGTAAATTATGATAAATTTATGAGCGAAATTTTATGGAAAAGGTCCTTCGGGAAATTGTTTTTAATTTTTAGGCGGGAGACCCTTGCGCGACATGTGGCACGAAATAAAAATTCATTGGTTGTTGGGCCGTCATTTTGAATGGGTACAATCGATTTTTCATTGTTTTCCCTCCGCTGGATGTGTCGTGTTTGTGTCTCCATCAAAGGGAAACCACCAAAGTTTTTGGTAAAAAAAATCGCATGGCAAAGTGCTTTTCAGGGGGGGTCCACCTGATCATGAGTACCGCCTCTTATACACCAACACGCGAGTGCACAAGACCTTCACACTTACCACGTAAGTGCCCAAGGGGGGGGGGGAATTTTTTATTTTTTTCCACATTTTGATTTTTTTTGGCGATTTCTCGGTACGCAATCAAATTTTTCAAGGAGTTTTTTTGCTAAATTGTCACTGATTTATGAATACGCTCCCCCTGATACTAAAAAAAATTCAATCCGCCACGGCTTCATTAAATAAGTTAGGTTTGGGTCCCTAGGAACCCCCCCCCCCCCCTTGGGCACTAACGAAGTGAAAAAATCAAGATTACTAATTAAAAAATTAAAGTAATTAAAAATGTTGATTTATTTGCTTAGATATATACCTTGGAGTCAATTAATTAATAATTAATAATACTTAAATTCAAATACCCTTTTATATGTTGAGGCATCAATTTTACTTTTGTCAGACGTGCTCTTAACTGTGTAAGTCTAGGGAAAAATAAGCGTGATTTTGAAGTTTCGAGAAAAATACAGATGGTATTATAAATTGGGCTAGATTTTGCAAGATTATTTTAATTAATTGGTTATTCTAGAGTAGATATAGAGTAGATATAATGAATTATTTTGGGTTCCAAACCCTATATTGGGTGCTGAGGATGGAAATATACGAACCACTCCTTTAGGAGCAGTGACAATTTCAATTGCCATAGGTCATAGTTCAAGTTCGGATTTCACTTTTTATTGTGGGTATGTGGTTCTTACGTGACCCCCATTTACTGTGTCGTGTCATGATCAAAACTCCCATGGGCAGTGTGTGTTATTGGGTTGGGTCCCTAGAACCCCCCCCCCCCCCCTTGGGCACTAACGGAAGTTTGTTTTAGCTTGGCACTTAAGTGTTAATGTAATAAGGGCGTTTCGTGATCCATAACTTGGTCCCCGTCGACTTCCCAGAGAAAGTTGAAATTTTCTGTCCTCAAAAGACTGAAATTACTGCCAGCATGGGCCTATGAGACGCAGTGATTTGAAACACCAAACCACCGAGATCGAAACTTGAAATTTTGGGAATATTATCAAGGGTATCTATAAATAAAAAAGATGCATTTTGCTAACTAAGTGTACCTTTAAGGTGCAGAGTGACGTCAGGGATAAGGGTTGTTTTCGGTACTCGCGTGAATCAAGTCTTCTTTTTGATCCATGACCCATGAGATTAGAGTTATTGGAAATGTTCCCTAATGGTTCAGAGTAATTTTTGGGTCCACTAATAGGTGATGGTGACGTAATAACTTTCAATATGCACAATGTTATTTTTTGAATAAGGAGAATGAACAAAAAAGTGTACAAATAGAAATTTGCCGATTTCTTTAAAGGTTTTAGGAAGTATTTCAAAAATCAACACCTTTTTCTGTGCCTAAAATTTCATGAGGTAATGAGAAAATAATAACTTTCTTCTGTTATAAAAAAACAGTTTGATGGACGGACGAGGTGTAGATTGGGTCACCCACTTAAATCTCTAACCTGCTGCATGCCTATAGGGCGCCTGCACGCGCAGGTCAATAGGTGATCTTGGCCAGGGACATGCCTCAAGAACAACCCAAGAATGCAGAGAAGACAAAAGGAATCACCTGCAGAAATAAACTGAAATGTTCAGTGAACAGGATGCATGTATTGTATTCTCTCTTGATGGTGATTGGAGACACAAAAAGTCCATTAACATAATTTAGCTCTGTGCAAGCGCCCTATACTACGGCAAGTGTTCTTTTACTTGAACCACTCAGCTCTTTTCAATGGCAAAGACTTCAACACCTTGCAAATCTGGCGTGACATATTTACCTTTCGTGCATGTGCGGTTCGTTTTCAGTGACTTAGATTAACGTACTCATCTGCATTTTGTTTACTACAATACCACACGTTATGAACTACATATTTTTCTAAGACAGATGGAAACATTGCCTATTAGGATGCGTTGACATGTGAAGTCAACGACGCGCGGCAACGAACAAAGCACTGACGAGTGACGTGGGCACCTGCAGGGCTGGTTTGGGCCATTATTTTACAATTCGCGCGAATAGGGCGCCGGATAAGGCTATTGAATGTTGTAACTGTATGGGCATAGTCTTCGCACCACTCTAACAATTCAGTAGACCAGGTGCTAACTTGTGTTGTACCATTGATGTCACCCTCATCTAGTAACAACGAATTTGTGAGGTGATAAATAAACTAGACGTATGCAAGCCAGAGACGGCATATTCATCGAGAACAAAATATCTTCATCGAGGAAAACAAATAATTTTCATCGGGGAAAAATCTGCATCGAGAAAAAAATCTTCATCGAGAAAAACCTTCATCAAGAAAAACAATCTTTATCGAGAAGATATAGACTCACTGCTATATCGATCTATTTAGTTGCGAGTCGTCCGCCTTGAGAACCAACAAAATACGATGTGACGTCACTGCCATATTGTTCTATTTCGTCCCCAGTCATAATGGGCATTTCCATGAAAAGGTGGACAGGTCTCAAAAAATTAAATTGCTTCCAGAATTGAATTTTTATCCTAAACGCATTCCAAATGCATGCAAGTACAAGGGAAAAAAATATTAAGCAGTTTGGATATTGTTTACTTTAAAAAAAATCTGTTTACCTACAGAACACTTAAATGAGGAAAATAGTGTATTTTTGATGATTTTAGCAATTGGATGTAGAAAAAGAGTTAGAATCAATCTTATTCCAAACAAATATGGATTAAGTAAGTATGGCAGTTGGTCTTTGAGAAACAACATGTAAATTGTTAATATAACCCAACGTATAATTGTGTCAGTACATGGTTGACTGTTCTTTTGAAGAGTGTAACACGTGTTACCGAAACGGACTATTATGAATATATTTGCTCATTAATCTGGTTTCCATTAATGCCACTTAAAAATTTTCCTCCTCCTAGTAAGGTCTCATGTAAAAACAGTGCACATTATGATAAATTCGTACCCACTACTTCACAGCGAGCTATCAAAAACTGTAGCGCGTGTTACTTGTAACGTGTGTTACCAATGAAACGCGTGTTACCGCATTTGAAACATTGCATACAAAAGCAGTTGTAGACTGTAATCAGCTTTTAATATTGCAATGTAAAACAAGGGTAGTATTATACTGCATTATTTTAATTCTATTGAGGGCAGCCTTATGTTTTATACCCAGAATACCCTAGGGTTCATTATAAGAGCACATTATAGCCTTTGATAAATTTTCTGCCTACCGTCCAAATTGTGTCAACCTGGTTTGATGAACCCAACATGCAAATTTCATGCGGTCTCCATCCCAGCTCTGGAGCAGGAACACAATATCAAAATATGGAACTATATTGAGATACATGTGGAAAATTGGTTCCTTGTGGAATATGATGGGGAATATCTCCCTGGTGAAATATTGGAAGAAGGGGAGGAAGATGACTTTCTTATTTCAGCTTTATGCAGAGTGCTGGTAAGAATTGGAAGTGGCCAAGCCCAAAATACAAACATTTTATTTTAGGGAGCAAATAAATAGAAAATACATCGGTCCTCGGACCGCTTGTGTCGCCTGCCATCGCGGTTAGTGAATGATAGGCCTAACGTGACCTTTGACCTTGATATGTGACCTTGACCTCATCAACAAATGAGGGATCCCATGTTGCACCTATGATTCAAGTTTGGTTCCAATTGCACGTCAACTTTTCAAATGAGGTCAATTTTACATTTTCAGCCTATTTTACAACTTGACCTCACATGTCCTTTGACCTTGGTATGCGACCTTTGACCTCATTAGTAAATGAGGGATCCCATGTTGCACCTATGATTCAAGTTTGGTTCCAAGTGCACGTCAACTTTTCAAATGAGGTCAATTTTACATTTTCAGCCTATTTTACAACTTGACTTCACATGACCTTTGACCTTGGTATGCGACCTTTGACCTCATCAGTAAATGAGGGATCCCATGTTGCACCTATGATTCAAGTTTGGTTCCAATTGCACTTCAACTTTTCAAATGAGGTCAATTTTACATTTTCAGCCTATTTTACAACTTGACCTCACATGACCTTTGACCTTGGCGTGTGACCTTGACCTCATCAAAAAGTGGGGGATGCCATGTTGCACCTGTGACCCAAGTTTGGTTTAAATCCATCAAAGTATGAGAATATTACAGGCAAATGTTAACCCTTTTTCACAACAGACATCAACAACATCAGACATCAACAACAGACAACAACAGACTACAACAACAGTGGACAAAGTGATCCCTATGTGTCTTCCTGCCTTAGGGCAGGCGACACAAAAAACTGGGGAACCAGTAGTAAACAATCGCGAGCACTACAATTCCATGACTTGTAAGTGCTGCATGTATTTAGAACAAAACAAAGAAAGTTGGGTCTACTTACTGGTTTGATCTACTGAAATGATCTGAACTGGTATTGGTTGGCAATTTCAACATGTTGTAACTTTAAAACTGAAGTAATGTATCTTTAATGTTTACTATCATACTAAATTACATTGGTCTTTTTTAGCCGGACAAAGTGTAACGCGAGTTACCGTAACGCGTGTTACCGACTCTTTTACCGTTTACTAAAAAACTTTAACTTGCATTATTGTTCATGTTCTTGTATAATAAACCTTAGCACAGTAATTGATTACAGTAGAAATAAATTTGTTGCACACTTGTTAGTTTGAGGACAAAGTTGAAATGAAGTTAAGGATTTTTTTTGCTTGTTCACCGAGCGAAACGCGTGTTACTGAAGTTCGCAGCACTACCTCATTCACACGAGTTGATCTTTTGCCTTTGTATGAACATGGGGAACAAGCTTTAGGTACTAGGTATTAAAAGACAAAAGATAAACACAAACTTCAAATTAATATTACAACCAGAGGGTGGAAAATAAAGGTGGATGCCCTGAAGTGTAACACGTGTTACCATGGAAATGCCCTAATGTTTATTTCTTCACAACCGTCCTCAGATGCTCAGTCTTTCTGGTTTGGTCCAATACACCCATATCTACCAGGAACCTCCTTAATTTTTCTCTCCGGAGTTCCGACTTGTTCTGTTCTGAGGACACACTGAAGTTGTGTGAGTTACTTTTAGGGTATTTAGGGCTATTCTTCTTCGATAAAGTGTCACGTTCAAATTTGGTCTCCAGAAGTCTCTAGAATTCTCATAAGTTATTTTTCCAACTGAAAAACTGAACGAAACGGAATTTTCGCGGAAGAGAACAGCAGTATTCAAATATATGAGTCTCCATTCAATTACGTGTTATAGTATGTAGAAAACTAGTAAGTGTCCATACGGACAGTAATGACTAAAATACCCGATTTTAACCTTATAGGATGCTTTTGGTCGTATCATTTGTAGGATATGGTATGGTAGCTAGGACACTTATACTTATTACAGAGTTGCAAAAATCTTATTTTGATGTAAAATGACTTTTTTTTTCGATTTTCTATTTTAGCAACTCACTGATAATGCCTTTAAGTATTTAAATACCCTAACGGCCACCTATAAATTTGGGCTTGCGGCCGTAACAAAGAGCGCATGCGCATGTGCACAATTCAGTTGGTAGGCACAGTTAATGGGTTATGTATCTTGATCTTCTAAGCCTAGTACTTGTGCGTCATTGGTAACGGAGCGGGATATATATCCGGAATTTGATGGAATTCGTCAGTGATTCTGCCGCGAAATGGATGATATTTACTCGCTTGTATTTCTTGTGATGTTTTTTTGCAGTAATTCGTAAGTATATATCTAATGGATAGTTGTTACCAGTGCATTGTGCTTATGATACCTGTGACCGTGTCTTCCCGACCTTTGTGTGTTTTTTAACAGCTAGGGAAATTCCCTGATATCTTTGTTTCATTTACTATAAAATTGGGGTAAAATCATTGACATTATCTTACCTTTCATATTTTATACACATTTGCTGCTCCAGACTCGCCTCGATATTTAAGAGAGCGAAAACCTGAGTATAGGCCAAACGGATGTTCCCATTGGTATTATTAAATGAAATATAATACCACTTGCTTTCTCTACAAATTGCTTTAAGGGACATTCTGAGAAAAGTAAGGTTTATTTAAATGGTTGTGAACCTGATGGTAATTCTTTTTTATAATTCGGTTAATGGAGAACATAAATTGATTACTAGTCTAGTCAAGGAGGTGGTCTAGTATACATAGTGTACTGATACTGGATCTCCATGGTTATCCACTACCCAATACAATGGACCAAGGATGTATTTAGTGAACTTACAATACAAATCCTTGAGTGGAATCAGTAACCGTTTTACCATACAATATGAGCTGGTGAAGTTCTATTAGATTTCAAAGACACTTAAGCTGTATTGCTGTTTATTCATGCAAGAATCTCAAGTACTATTTGTTTTTTTAAAGAAAATTTACCTGGCATTACGGATCATCTGATAAAGTATGAGGAAAACAAGGTGACGTACGCGCCACATTTCCAACAATATCATTAGACCAGAGACGAATGACGTCATAGAGATTCTGAGCAAAACAACAGCTTAGCTGTCAAAATGGGGAACTTTTCCGAGCTCACATTTCCATGTTTTGTTTAGTCTAGTATTGCTATACAGGGCGAGTAAAACAGAACGGCAACACTAAACATAGAAATAAATTTCATACTAAGAAAAAATATGAAGCACAAGAAGGCCATCAAAACTACTTCTATAGTGAGAATAGGAAACCACTTTTTTACACAAAATTTATTCCGGCAAGAGTTCCATATGTACCCCCTTCAAAGTTCTACATGTAACAAATTATTTTTCATTTTTGGCCTTAGGGTTAGGGTTTGTTGTTAGTGTAGGCCATAAATAAAAAGTATTTGTTTCCTGTAGAATTTTAAAATTTTAAAGGAGGGGTACATATGGAACTCTTTCCTTTATTCCACATGTGGAAGGTCACAACACTAAATCAGCAATAAAAATTTAAATATGTTATTTGGGTTGCAAATTAGGGGCAAAACATTGTTTTTCAAAACACGCGAAAATTGGGGAAAAAGACGGAAAATTCCAATGAGCCTTGCGCTTACATTAAACTTTTTGAAAACTTATTTTATGCTGGTATCTACTCTGGAAGACCACATTACGGCAAGAGTTCCACATGTACCCCCTTCAACACCAAATTCTTTTTTAATTTTTGGCCAAGTTATGTTAGTGTTAGGCCATAAATAAAAAGTATTTGTTTCCTGTAGGAGTTTGGAGGGGTACATGTACATATGGAACTCTTACCCAAATGACATTATATTTAACACAAAACTTGCCGTTTTAGGCAATCCTGCATTTTTCCGGGTGTTACAAAATACATGTCATTTCCCATAGTTCGTACTACGGTTTAGCAACGTCAACGATTACATTTTGTTTTCAACATATATAAAGGGTTAATTATTTTCAATGTAACTAATAATTGTTTACTTACATGTATGTGTGCAAAAAATGGCTATGGTTCTTTGATTTTTAAAAATATTCTCAGCAGACTTCCGTTTGTGCCCAAAGGAGTGGGCCTGACTTTAGAGTTAAAGACACTATCAGTGATTTGAAAAATATTTGAAATTTGCAGGAATAGCTTCAGAGTGAAGGATAAGTCTGTGAATTCTCCTCAGTTAACTTTTCCAAACTGAAGAATTGACAGAAAAGGAAGAAAACGGCTGTGTTCCAAGATACGATTCCCCCATTCAATTACGTGTTGTAGTAAGTGTCCGAACGGACAGTAATGACTAAAATATCCGATTCTGTCCTTATTAGGTTGCTTCTGGTCTTATCATTTGCAGGGTATGTTAGGATACCTGTACTGTTACATACATGCAAAAATATGATTTTTGATGATTTTTCGATTTTCGGATTAGCAAATCACTGATTGTGTCTTTAATTCCGTTTTAATGGTAACTCTTAACACTTAAGTGACCGGGGGGTCCTAGGGACCCTCAAAGTTTTCGCGCTGGCCGCTTTACGCGTGGGATGTTTGCGCCGAAATTGTTTGTAATTGTCTGACTTTTAAATGCGCTTCTTTTCATCCCCCAAAAATTAAAATCGGCCAAGCCGTTAATGAGTTAATTAGTGAGGTTTAAAAACCAACTCACATACACATACACACATACACATTCATATAAGTAAACAATTATTAGTAACATTAAAAATAATTAACCCTGTGCTAATGTGCTGAAACAAACAATTTCATTGTGGACGTTGCTAAACCGATACTGTACAAAGTCTATGGGAAAATGACGTGTATTTTGCAACACCCGTAAAAATACAGGGTTCCCTAAAACTGCAAGTTTGTGTTAAATATATGTAAATGTGTGTCTTCTAGAGTAGATATCAACATAAAATAGGTTTTCAAAAAGTTTGATGTAAGCGCAAGGCTCATTGGAATTTTCCGTCTTTTTGCTCATTTTTCGCGTGTTTTCAAAACAATGCTTTGCCCCTAATTTACAGCCCAAATAACAAATTTCATTTTTAATGATGATTTGGGGTTGCCTTATGACCCTTCACATGTGGTATATAAATTTCGTACAAAATTCCCTCGGGAAAGTGGTTTCCTTGGGTGGGGGTCCCATGGACCTCGCCCCCCCCCCCCCCCGGACACTAACGAGAGTGAAAACCCCTTGGTCACTTAAGTGTCAACTCTGCCTGAGATCACACACTATTTATAAATATAATTACTGTGTAATTATTTAAATATATGGTGTGTAAGGGTAACAAAACCCACAACACGTTTTGGTTTAAAAGCACCTTTTTATTACTATTTTTGAATCCACATGTCTTGATATCTTCAGTCTTTTGTTCAATCTCAGAAGTGAATTTGTCTATACACTTTTTTTTTTATTTTTTATTCTTTGTTTGGTTTTGACTTTTCCTTTTTTACTTGGAAGAAATACAATGTACCTCCCTTGATAATTCTTGCCATCAATAGGCGGTTGAGACGAGCTCACTTTTGTTGATTTATACATGTGTGTACGGTTACGTGTCTTGAACTCGAACCTTCAAGTGCATCAAATGAGTCGTGAAAACGTGCCAACTTGAATTTCGAAAAATGTAGGCCAAAAAAGAATCAAGTTTGTTTCCAGTCCATGTAGCCCAAAATGAAAACAAATAAATACAAATTAGTGTCGTCTGCTCGCAGATGGCACGTGTAGAATATATATTAAGGATTATTACTTTGTAGTGCTATGTATGTCTATGTGTGGTATGTTATGGAAAAATATAATTCTTAAAAAATGTTATAACGTGTTGAAAATTTACCCTTTGACCTTATACTGCAAAAACTGGGGTGTTAAAATTTGAACACCAAGTCGGTGTCAAGCTTGTCGGTGTTAGTTTGTGGTGTTGAAATTTAGGATTTAACACCACTCGGTGTTGCTGCATAATTTTAATTATGGATGTTGGTGTTCTGTTTTAGACTGTTTATGATTTGTTAGAGGCAAGCAGTTATAATAAAACTACAAAATAACAAAATCAAGCATTTTCTACTAAAATATCACACATTACAAATATAAATGTTAACACCCAAGTTTGGTGTTAATTAACACCAGAGGGAGTGGTCCCGTATTGACTCCAGGAGAGTGTTAAATTACACCAGCAGTGTCAATTTGACACCCGTCAGTGTTAAAAAAATGATTAACACCATATGTGGTGTAAAATTAACACCAAGCAGTGTCATAGCATACATTGTAACACCAAAATTGGTGTTAATATAACACTAACATGGTGTAATCTAACACCAATGGGTGTGGTTCTGTATTGACTCCAGGATGGTGTTAAAATTAACACCCATGGTGTTAAATTTAACAATCCAGTTTTTGCAGTGTTTTTACCATAATTATATTTTCGTTTACATATTTTTTTAAAGTTTGTACGATGCAACAAAAACTTCGTTGAAATAGTCATATCACACCGTGAGCAAAAAATCAAAATGAGGGCATCTGCACTGCAAAAACTAGGGTGTTAAAATCAACACCGTTGGTGTTCTAGGAGGACCACACCAAGAGGGTGTCAAAATTCAACACCTTTGGTGTTATTATAACACCCTATTGTGTTATTTACACCAAATAGTGTTAAAAACTATAAACACAATACGGTGTTAAATAACACCAAAGGTGTTGAAATTTGACACACTCTTGGTGTGGTCCTTCTAGAACACTAACTGTGTTGAATTTAGGGTGCACCCCACTATGTATGGAAACGTTTTACTGGCATTTTTTCATTGATTTTCTTTCTTATGTTTGATAATGATGAAATCCATTCGATTTGAACATATGTGCCCCACCATTTTCAGGATACCTAACTATTACTCCAACTAAATATCAAAAAATTAGATTAATATATAATGTCATTTAGTCGGAAAATAACTTCAAACATGGTCAAAACCCTCTCCTTTCAATACGAAATGGCCCGGTTTTGGTGATTTGGCCGTGTTTTCTAGGTTTAATAACGTCATTTCTGGTCTATTGATACACCGGGCAAGACCGTGCCCCAGCATTTTCTTAACGGCAAAGTTATAAGCTTTCCAGTGCAGTAATATAAATATTTCATTGGTCAAGTAGAACTCTCGGATTGTTGACATACACAAAACCCTAGCCAATGAAAGTTTGCCTATCATAAGATCAATAATTGTGCGCCCACCATAATCGTAGCTGGTTTGGTTGTATCGTGGGATCCTCATTTCATGATATTATTGTAGCGACCTTGATTGAAATAAAGTTTAATGTAGGCCTTATGAACTACATTTTTGACTATTGTTTTAATTTTTGAAATCATATCGCCTGCAGGAATTGTGTTTTGTTATGGTTTTTGTTTTCGTAGGTAATTTTGAAGCTGCCTTTGGCCTGAACTACGCTTTTGCTCAATTGCTTTACTTTCCATTATGACCCTGCAAAAATAGCTATTGGTAAACATCACCCCAACGTACAACCCTCCACCCGTTACAAGTTGAAGAACACTAAATCATACGTAGAGCTTGATGTAAGCATGCAGTTAAACACCGCTTTACTCAATACTTCCCCTTCTACAGGGCCGGCGCAAGCTATGCCGCCAGGTGCGGGGATCGCCGCACCACTTTTTTGAGAAGCAAAAAAAAAAAAAAAAAAAAAAAAGCGAGATAAAGAGAGGAGAAAGAGAGAGAGAGGAGAAGCAAAAGAGAAAGAGGAGGGGAGAAGAGGGAGAGATAGAGAGAAAGAGGCGGGAAGGGAGATAGGGAGATAGTGCGAAAGGTGGAAAATGAAGTTGAGTGTCGTAAATAAGTTATGGGTAGATTCAAAAATTAGGTGGTAATATCAATGGCGGATCCGAAGGAGCCGTCGTCCCCCCCAACTCGCCGCAAAAAAAAAACAAAAAAACAAACAAATGCGACAATGATATATCCTACTATATACCTTATACGGAAAATACTTTGTAACCAAAAATTTCCAATGTTCTCGCCTGCCACTGCGCGCGGTTTAAAGGTGCCTTTGCAACGAGAGATTTCACATACCGGTGTCCTGAAAAATTGAAAATTCTGATTTCTGCCCTAATCGTAAGCTTTCTATCAAAAATCCCATGTGAAATGATTAAAACCGAGAATTGTTTCTTTGGTACAAAATTGGTGAAATTTCGAATTGACTATGTTTTTACAGCCCATGTTTTACATTTAAAATCTAGATTGAAATACTACATTAACACAATATGAGATGCCCCCAAATTGTCGTTGTAAGGAGTTAATAGACCCAGGGCCGATTTCAGTGAAGGACTATCTGGTTATTTCCTGCTAGGATTTAAAAGGGGGTTTATGGGGGTAGGTAGGTCGGGTACATGGTACAGATGGAATATTTCCAAAGCATTACATAGGGGACTTACTGGATATTTTCACAATTGCAAATTGCATGAGAAATGTGTGGTGGAAAGACGAACAATTGCAAGGTTTCGAGGCATCCCGGCACTCACACCTCGTGTCGGCTTGATATAGGAACTCTCCCGAACAAGGTACATGATTGTAACATGAGTATAATACAAAAAGAAATCAACTATAACGTTACTTTTACGGTTGATCACACCAAATATAACGTGAACCACTTACAAATTCTTCAAATTGTTTCGATCAATTTGCATGAGAAAAATGCGTTTTGTACAGCGAACATGCAAGGGTTTCGCGCTATCGCGCGTCAATGAGGGTGACACCACTACCCACACCCCTCGCGTTCCGCTTGATAGTGACTCTCCATGAACATTTACCACGAGATCCCCACTGTTAACATATTTCCGTAAAGTTACAGAATTCTGGCAGCAGTATTTCCATGTCATTTTTAGGTATTTACAGAATTCTGTTCATTAACGGAACTTTGACAGTAATTTGGAACAGAAATTTGGTCTCATATTACGTAAAAAAATGTGTATTTTTTAACAGAATTTTTCCGTAATTTAAAATTACGGAAACAAAAAAAATTCCGGAAATATTGCTGCTGGCCATACATTTTTGAATAGTTCCGTAAATTAACATTTTTTTATGTTTTTTGTTTGTTCTTCTTAATTGTTTTCTAAAACAGATTTTCGTAACTTTACTGAAATCTGTTTTCTTAATTTCCTGTGGACATTTTTTAACCGTGCTATATAAAACACTATTTTCCCGGGAACCATTAGGGAAACTCTCCGCCACTTTCCTTAAAAAAACTAACTTTACCCCCACCTTATAAGAGGGTTAAAATAATTGCACCGTGGAAACCCAGAAAAATTGCCCTGTGACTTAGACATTGGAAAATACTCCAAGTAACCCATAAAATTTGCAAAATTATTCCGCGCTACGCGCGGTTTTAAAAGGTAATTTGACCCTAATTAAGTTAGGGTTTTTTCTCCAGATTTGAGAATGGCGACAATTCTCGTCATTGAACGTTTGCGAATAAGTCTTTGTACTACCTATCTACGTACGCATGCATGAAACGTCCGCTTGGACCAACTTTGACGTGCTTTATTCAAAAATTAGCCTTAGACAGTTAAGTTTATCTTTTCAGACCTTTTACTCAAATAGCCTATATAGGCCTATATTATTATTTTAAAATAAACCATTGAATTTAAATTGGTCCTACTCAATTATTAAGTGAAAATATGCCTTGAAACTAAATACTCATAAGTTTCCTCCGCACCCACACCCGCATCGCTTACCGCGGCGCATGGCTGCATTGCGCGGCCATTGCATCGGCAAAACCAAAACAGAGTTTTTGTTTTTTACCACCAATGTGCATGAACAAATGTGTTTTGGAAGTGAACATTGCGTCCGCACTTTGCCCGCACTCACCCGGCAGCTCGATATACATACGCGTCAGTAACCATTGGAAAACTTTGCAGATAACAAATGTTAACCCATCCACGATTTTACTTTTTAAACCGTTGATCATATCTACCTATAAGCATTATTTCAAATTGTTTCTATCAATTTTGCATGGGAAAATGTGTTGTGGAAAGCGAACACGTCAGGTTCCGTTCTTGCGCGGGAGGGGGACAGCCCCTCCCACACCCATCTCCTGACACAGCTTTATATTCGAAATTTTTACAGCACGGCTGCTATCTTATTCAAACAAAACCTCAAACCATCAACTATATTACTTTTTAAAAACGTTGTTCATACCTACAGAGTGGTCCAACCAAGGTTTACCACCTATTTTGTCTTAAATATCTCAAACGCGTGGACATTACGTTTGAAGATATTTCATCATCGCCCGCAGTCGACCATCATCATCATTAATCAGACATCATAATAGCTAGCTTTCCAAGCTTTGCGTCCTCCATGAGACAGGCATTCAGATGTATTCTCAGGCCGGTTGTCCTCAGAAAGAACCTGGACGTAGGTTTGGTTTCGTGCACCCGACGATCCATGTACTGGGGTTCCCAGCCAAATCTGCTTGCTGCCTCTTCGGTGTGACGAAACAATGGCCGGCAGCATCCATCTGCGATTCTTAATTATTTTAGAGTGACTTTTGGAATATCGCCGCCAATACAGCTTCCATGTTTGGTACTTGTCCCATCCAATTGATATTTAGTGCAGCTCTAAGTAATCTGGTGTAGCATCCATCCAAACTTCTTTCCATGTTTTGTCAAAGTCCATGTTTCTGAATCATAGAAGGTACTGGCTCGATCAGTGTTTGGAAGATGTTAATTTGATAGTCGAGAGTAGGATCCAGTTTCAGATTTTTTGCAACTTATTGATGGATTTCCAAGGAAGTCCCTTTCTGACAAATGAAATCCTGGCTTTCGATGCCATCCCACCACGCAGCCAAGATTTAAAGTCATTGACTTGTTGCAGTTTGCTCGCCTTTCAGGGTACAGATTGGTGCATCAGGTGACTGATTTAAACTCATATACTTTTTTTTTTTTTTTGCTTAAATATTGGGAAAGCCCAATCTTTGCTGCTTGTCTTTCCAATGCAACAGAAGTTCCTGATCTTGATCCACTGTATCAGATAACAGTGCTAGGTCATCTGCATATGCCAAGATCTGTATGGTTTGCTTTTTCATTCTCCTAGAACTGTCTTGGTATGATGGTAAATCCTGTCTTCTCCTGGTATGGCTTGGTGGAGGGCAGTGGGTCTAGAACTACATGTATGAAAGAATAGGAAGGAGCAAGTGTGTCACCCTGTACCACAAACCCGCCCTGGATATCAGAAGATTTCTGTTTCCTTCCTCCCCATCTGGAGAGATGATCTTAGCCCTAGTGGTTGTCATACATGTTGCTGAATGGCTGGAACAATTTTCTCAGGGAATGCCCTAGATTCCAATATCTTGCACATTTTGACTCGATGGATGCTGTCAAAAGCCTTTCGGACGTCAACGAAGGTCAAGACTACTGATAGTTTCCGGGCTTGAACCCTTCTATAAGGCGACAAGAGCCAAATTTGACAACGTCCCTCTTCCTTGTCTTAAGCCATTTTGGGTTGACCTTAGCCGTGGATCGAATGGTCTCTGATGCGATTTATTATCATTCGATTGTAGGTCTTGCTATGATGGATGTAACTGATCCCTCTATAGTTTTTCTGATTGCTTAGATCGCCAGATTTTGGTATTGGGGTTATGTTTGTAATGTCCAGGAGCTCTGGTCCTTTGGCCTGTGTGGAAGCATTATTGTGAAGAAGTGAGGATATGTCATTGATGTTACAGTATTTGATGACGTTCTCCAGGAATTTCATCTGCACCACAGCTATTTCCATTTTAAGCTGATCAATGGCCTTTCTCAGTATCTCTTCAATCAAAGCTTCAGTACGAATTGGAAGTTTCCTCAAAGACCTGCTTCAACTCCTCTTTCTCATCGGAACCCACTGGGGGGATTTCCCAAGAGATTTTTGAAGGCTTTGTACCAGCTGTCAAGTCCTCTCCTGATGAGATCATGCCCTTCACCTTACAATTGCCCCTCCTTCCGCCCCTTTTCTACCTGATGGATGTTATTTAATGTATTCCATTTGATGAGAAGTTGTTTTCTTTTTGCGCTCTTGTATGGTTTTCAATCCATTTTTCCTTTGAAGAAGTCTTGTTGGCTTCAGATAATGCTCGTCGAGGTCACCTTTGCGATCTGTAGCTTTTGACTGTCTGTGAATTGCAGAGGGAAATTGCTCTTCTGAGGCCATCTGTAGCTCTGTTTGCTGCAGAGACTCTGTGATCTTCACTTATGCAAGAAGCTTTCTGTCTCTTTCTCTCTCCTCTTTGGTAAAAGCTTAAGCAGCTGTTTCGGTGTTAGCCTTTCACCCAACAGTCAATTGAGAAGAGATGTCATCTTTACTCTCAGTTCGTAAACATCAAATCTGTTTCCTTATTTCTACATCTAACACCATACTAGCTTGAAGATCTGTCTCCTGGCTAAGGGCAAGTGGAAAGAACCCGCCTTCCTACTCTGCCTTCATGTTTTGCTCGGATCTGACTTCACGAGGCTGCTTCTGCAGCACTCGCTGGTCCGAGCCCTATTGATGAAAAGCTGCTATATGCTTCTACGTTTTGAAGGCAATGCCACGCCACTTTCGACTAATTAAGATGTAATCCAACTGTGATTTGGTGTCATTTGGCAGACTTTAGAGGTGTCCATAAGCTTTCCCGTCCTCTTTTGAGATCATTTACTATTGTGCAATATTTTGTTAGAACCTGGGGGTGAAATGACTTAAAAACAGAGCTAAATAACAAAATGGCGGCAATCGTGGTTAACAATAATCAATACCATGCGTGACTATAGCCGAACTATAGGCCTCCTCAAGTGAACCACTTACATATTTCAAGTTGTTTCTATCAAAAATTTGCATCGGCAATATGTTTTGGGAAGTGACTATTGCAAAGGGTTCCGCGCTTCGCGCGGGAGGGGGGGGGTGGGCACCCCTCCCGACCCCACCTCCGACAGCTTGAATTTGAAACTCTACAAGAACACTTTTAATGCTTACTTTCAAACAAAACTTACACCCTCAACTATGTTTTACTTTTTTAAAACCCATTGATCTACTTATAGCATTATTCAAATGGTTTCTATCAAATTTGCATCATGTGAAATATTTTTTGGCAGGGACATTTCAAGGGTTTCGCGCTTCGCGCAGGATGGGGAACCATTAAAGTCCTGAGCACCTGTAGATCATAATTTTGGGGCCAAATCTCATAGAAGCCCGAACTGTCGCCGTTATAATACTGTAAGCTCTGTTAGCTATATACTTTCTTACACGGACACTCGTGAGCCGCCCGCCGCACCACTTTCAATTTGTTCCTTTTCCGCCGGGCCTGTTCCTATGTATGGCTCTGCTATTGCTAAACTCACCCCTAACGTACACCCTCCCCTCCCCTCCCCATTAAATGTTGAAGCACTAAAATTCATTACTTAGAAGGTGATGTAAGCAGCATTAACGCGCTTTCGCTAATGCTTAACCTTCACTTATGCTCTCCATCTAGACTATCAATACATCGTTGCTGGGGGAATTCGGAGGTCAATGCATATTTCCCCCACTATAAAAATCAGTAACGTCATTAACATACAGGACAAAATGTACTTTGTAGTCGCCAACATTGGTGGGGGTGGGGGGGGGGGAAGCTCCAATGTATATTTCTCATTAAAATAATTTCAGGAAACGTCAATAGCATACGTCAAAAAAAATGATGTTTGTGGTCTCCAACATTGATGGGGGTTAGGGAAGGCTCATGTCTATTTAACCACAGTAGAATAATCTCAGTAAACGTAATAGAATACGGCTTGGTCAATTAATAGAATAGACGATTTTACGGTACGTGGAAGTTTGGAGATGTCACACAGTACAAATTGGAGGGTTTCGACGCCATGGTCCAAGGACTTCAAGCACATTTTGAATCAATTTTGGGCATAATTAGTTATAGGCAATAGTTCTAATGATAGAAATATGTTACCAGCCGGCCGTGTTTGGGTTGAATTAGCAGATGAGACAAGGTTTCGATATGGTCTCAAAATCGGGTAAACCTGAAGGGGGCGCTGTTTGGTTAGAGGAATATCATCAGATGTCGAAGACCACACCTTAAACTAATTAATGGTGATATCTAAGGGAGAAAATATAGCGTGATTCTAATCCAGTGTTTCTTGAAATTATTTACATATACACTAAGTTGTTTTCATTGTATAAATTGGATTATTTATTTTTGATTTCATTTTTATTTATTTATTTCCATATGACCTATTGCTCATAGGCTCATGAAACAATGAACACGCGTTTGACAAGGGTGATTTATATGATCGTAAAATTAATAGCGATTACTTTATTCTTTCATCAAATGATGAAGCAAACTGGTATCATCTTAGTAGATAGCACTAGCTGTGATTATACACATGACTATAGGCCTTACACAAAAATTGATGGCAAATAATGATAATGATAATGATGGGCAAAAAATATGTTGGTGTTCTCCAACATTGATGCGGGGTGGTGGGGGCTCAAAGTATATTTACCCCAGTAAAATAATTTCAGTAAAAGTCAATAGCATATGTTTGGTTCAGTTTAATAGAAATATTATACTTTGGAGATGTCTCCACAATAAAAAAATTGGGGTTTGCACGCCGTGGCAACAAAACTTCAGCATATTTTGAATAAATTTTTGCATAATTGTTTAGCATAGGTTATATGAAGAAATTGAGTTGCGATTAGTTGATAAACTATTTATTTTATTTAAAAGTTAAAGTATTATTTCACAAAAACCTAAGTACAGCGCGCGCGTGTTTGGATTGAATTAGCAGATGAGACAAGGTTTCGATATGTTACGCATCCCATAGACTTTGTATATAGAAAATCCATGCTCTATCTTGGGCTGTATTTCGAGTTATTTTGCGTTTCCAAAAATGAGTTGCATAGTTTGTTCGCAAGACCTTCTTTTATAACATATCCAAAATTGATCACAACTTTTCCGTATAAATTTTGAAATATTTAGCGATTTCTCGAAGAGTAGTAATTTCGCTACTAAAATTTTCGCCCGAAATCGGGAAATGCACGTGTTTGTTAATCCGCCAGTAAAAATCAACATATTTTCTTTCAGGAATATCATGTACACTTTCCAAAAAATCGGTAGAGACCAAAATTGCCAAAATGTGCTCAAATAGTATCAATAACTTCCTCGTGGCCGCCAAACGGGTAATTTTAGTGGTGTGTCCCCTTTATCACCCTAGTTTTTGCAGTGTGGGGTCAAAGGTCATTTAGAGGTCAAATGTTTATGTTTATCTCCCCTGGGCCATTCACAAACCGCGACGGCAGACGGACGTACACATGCGTTCCGTGAAACGCTGTATTTTTATTTTAAAAAGGATTTTCAACAGAAATACCTGAAAATCAAACATTATGGTAAGTAAAATCAGTCGCAAACCATATTTTAATGTAGATCTATTATCAGTTTATAAAACAGAACAATTTCACTGATTTGGGAATACTTGTATTTAAAAAAATAGGAACAGGTTTACCGTGCCCTTAAGCTCATTTGCATAATTTGTTTAAATACAGTTACACAAAGGAAAATTGATTCATTCTATTCCGCACCCTTAAACCTTTATTTGCACGAAAGATCAAGATCACATAGCCAAGGCTAATTAAACAAAAATATGGACATTTTTGACAAAGGTAGGCCTACACAACTACTTTGATGATCCCTTTGCCACAATCTTGTGATAAATTTTCCTTTAAAATTTTCCTTTCGACAAAGGAAAATTGATTAATTCTATTCCATACCCTTAAACCTTTATTTGCATGTAAGATCAAGATCACATGTAGCCTAATTAATCCGAAATATGCATATTTTTGACAAAATAAGTTACACAGCTACTTTGATGGATCCCTTCGGCACATCTTGTAATAAATTTAAACCGAAATGTGTAATGGCGTCATCCCAATTGAGTCCGATATTACTTGCAGTGCAGATGATGGTGAACACAATTGACTTCACATAATTAAAACATAGTCCATCTAGAAGGAACCGCGCCCCACCGCCGTGTTCGACCCCAAGTGAGGATCCTTCTAGATCGACTAATAAAAACGCTCAAAATATAGTTTGGGTCACAAATCAACCGTTTTCTCTTATAATTTCGTTGATAGGACAGTCTGCATTTACTGCATATTTAAACAAATACTTTGCTGGTGCTAAAAAAGCACCCCAAAAGTGCCAAATTACTTCTGCACTGCTTTCCCATGCACGGGCTTCATATGCAGCCCTTTCTACCATACATGTAGACTTTGTAACTGATTACAAAATCCTGCTAAAATACACAAATTTCTGCTCCTTGACAAATTCCATTTGGTTACCATGTATTGTATTTTATTAAAAGTGAATTTTTACATCACAGGAAAAAAATGAGGATCTAATTTTCATATCCGGAGTAAATTTCTAAGCCAAAATTTAGCCGCATTACAATTGTCACCATGTTGGTTGTTGTAGAAGAGATACAATTTAACAAAAATGGTGGCATATTTCTGACTGGTTGGTATATACATGTATAGGGCAAAAACATGCATGGCTAATAATAGTCCGATATCCGGTATTACCTTCTATCTGCGCGGCATTTTTTGGTCTAAAATATGTTACTGTATTCATACATGTATAAAATACGAAATGCGATTAAAATGTCTCTAAAATGCGTGGGACCTAATAGAAACAAACTTTATATACATTACATGTACACTTAACATTAGTCTGGTATTCAGGTATATGGAAGAGGAGAATCATAATGTACATGGTGACAAAACGTTATTTCTTTAAATTGTAATACGCTCCTTTAATTTTTAGTTTTTTCAGAAGCATAATAATATATTACATATCATAACAAATGTACAAAAAATATATAACAGAAATTAGGATACAATTTCATTTTCTTAATATTGTGAGCTTTCAATTCCACAGTTCAGCAAACATAATAGGCCAAGAGTATTAATAAAATAAACAATGGAAAGGTGGAAATTTCTGGGAACAAGCTGAAAATGTCAGAATTGGTGCAGAAATGTGTCTAGAATAATATACTAAAAGTCCCCAAAAATCTTCTTTGTGCATTTTCAGAAATAAGGGGGCAAAGTTTGTACAGGGGTAAAATTACGAAATATTTCAATTGTCCTTAAATGTGTTCCAACATTTTTGTTTTTTTTTTTTTTTTTTTTGGGCTTCATATGCAGCCCTTTCTACCATACATGTAGACTTTGTAACTGATTACAAAATCCTGCTAAAATACACAAATTTCTGCTCCTTGACAAATTCCATTTGGTTACCATGTATTGTATTTTATTAAAAGTGAATTTTTACATCACAGGAAAAAAATGGGGATCTAATTTTTATATCCGGAGTAAATTTCTAAGCCAAAATTTAGCCGCATTACAATTGTCACCATGTTGGTTGTTGTAGAAGAGATAAAATTTAACAAAAATGGTGGCATATTTCTGACTGGTTGGTATATACATGTATAGGGCAAAAACATGCATGGCTAATAATAGTCCGATATCCGATATTACCTTCTATCTGCGCAGCATTTTTGGTCTAAAATATGTTACTGTATTCATACATGTATAAAAAACGAAATGCGATTAAAATGTCTCTAAAATGCGTGGGACCTAATAGAAACAAACTTTATATACATTACATGTACACTTAACATTAGTCTGGTATTCAGGTATATGGAAGAGGAGAATCATAATGTACATGGTGACAAAATGTTATTTCTTTAATTGTAATACGCTCCTTTAATTTTTAGTTTTTTCAGAAGCATAATAATATATTACATATCATAACAAATGTACAAAAAATATATAACAGAAATTAGGATACAATTTCATTTTCTTAATATTGTGGGCTTTCAATTCCACAGTTCAGCAAACATAAGTTTATAAATGCTTCATGGATTTTCTTTGTTTTTGCCCAATACCTATTTAAATATTTTAATATTTAAAAAGGCATTTGTTAAAAAAAAGAATTTTCATATAACATTTGACCGTCACTACTGCTATTATTACAACAAATGCTAACTCAATATCAAATTAATATGAAAAAAATATGGAATTTAACTGAATTAATTTCCACCTTTGCGCATATGAAGTATTTCAGTACTGTGATAAATTAATTTTGCCCAAATTTGGGATAAAGAAAAACATAAATTTGCTTAAAAATCACAGGATGTGATTTTTCGCATACAAATGTGTACAAAATGCTCCGATTGTAAGCCTACATGTATACGACACACTTACATTACTTAAATTGACCTAAAGTAAGAAAATTTTAGCTACGTTATTTTCTCATTTTGGCTAGAAGACCCAAATTTTGAAATAACCCCCAGTATCATTTGCGTTTTCACCTTAGTAAAACAGCCTCGATCAATCAGGGATTGCTTCATACAGTGTTAACGTTTTCTCGTGTTTATGTTCTTCATAACAGCTTTCAAACAACATATTCCTTGATTTATGTTCCGGTTGGTACTCCACAAATACCCTCAGAGTCATGCCACTGCATAGAAAACACAGGGAATAATGTCGATGCTCGACCAAATGTGGGTTTGAATTTCTACAACTGCACCTTCAATTTTAATTTCGGTAAGTTAAACTAATATGACAATAAAATAAAATAAAACAGAATAAACTAGTATTTTCCGGTTCTCGGTTTTCACGGTTTTTGGGTTACTCATTTTTGTGCGAGTTATTGTAATAATGGTGCGTGCATTCCATGCACCAGAACCTTGTTCTGGCGGTGGTCGTGTTTAGGGCACTGCAATTTCCCTGTGCCTCCGGCCTGAATCAAAGCGTCCGATTCGCTCTCCCTGTTAGAATCCTCTCCTAATTTCAACAAAGCTTGTTCAATTTTGATATCACATATGTTCTCTTTATCCCAATAAGAGCTCTCAACATAAGGATGTGTCGCACTGCATTTGTCCAGTCAGAGGCTATAATTTGTTCCACTGCCTCATCAAATGATTTCTTAGTTGCTGCCATACTGAATTGTGTATTATTCCTAGAAGGTAACTGTGATAGTCCATATCATCTTTTCAGGGTTCAAGGCACAGTGGTGGAGAAAGACGTACAATTTCATGGCCGTATTTTTAGCTAGAACGTTTCATATTTTTGAGATCGTGGTGCATTTTGCTTGATGACATTGTACAGCTCTTTTTTTCTTATACTTGGCGGGAATTGCGATATTCCGGCTTTACAACTATTCTTGCAATTTTTTTTTTTTTTGCTTTTGGATGTCGGAAGTTTCTCAGCTTTGTGGCTACTTGCATGATAGCTTGCATTTTCCATTACGATAGTGGGCCACAGCCGAGATGCTGTATACCATGTAGCGCCAAATGTCCCCGTACGTTTCCATCCATTCATTCTTGGAAATGTTTAGCGTTCCTCTCCTTATGATAATCGCATGATGCGTTTTTGGCGACAAAGCTGAGTTTGTCTCCGGGAACAAATCCATCAACACTTCCAAGATGCAGATAACCGATGTGCTTTCCCCAGTGGTGTTCGGTACGCACCATCTTCCTCTTTGTCAATCCAACACTTTTTCATGGTGTGACCGATGTTAATCCATGTTTCGTCGATGTATATGATTTATAGTATGACATTTTAATCTGCGTAGATATTGATGTCGCAGTAAAACAAATTCGACCCTTTCGATCAGGAACTTTCTGCCATTCTGGTGTTTAAATTTAAATCCATGGTTTTTAAACATTTTCCAGAGACCCGTTCTCCCACCATCTTGACAAAGTAGTCAACAGTTTATCTAATTCCTTCCTCTGGTAGAAATGATGCACTTTGCGAACGATTGCTTGTGCTTGTCTGTCAAAATCGTCAATGTTTAGTTTTAATTACAGGGTATCTCCTGTCAACCCGTTTTGGTTTAAAGGTGCATTTTGTGATTCTAGCACCTAACATGGTTCACCAGATATCCCCGAGAAAAGGTTACACTGTATTTCCAAAATATCAGTTGATTCTGACGGTGCGTTTTGATGTTATGAGCAAATGTTTGTATCGCAGTGCCCCATAGGCCACTGTGTTGTAATTTCTGTCCGTTGACGAACAGAAAATGCAAATTACGAATTTCTTCCAAAGTAGATCGATTTTGAACTTGGGCCCACATACTATACTTAGGGCAATGGATCAGGTAGTAAATCGGGGGACGGGACGAGGCTGTGGATCACGAAATGTCCCTTTACGAACGTTGCAACTTGCTCTGGTTATTCCTATAGCGTCTCCATTCTCTCCATTACGTTATGTAGCAAGGTAGCCTGGATCCACTTCCAACCTTGTGTTTTCGAAAGTTTTTATAAGCTTGAAATAACGCTACGGATATCAGTTATGGCTGTCATGATTGATGAAAAGATGATGTACGTGGGTGATTGTAAAATGCTTTGAAATCAATTACGGGACCTCGTGTCTCGCGAAATATTTCGCCGAAAGAAAGTTAAAAATTCCTCCATTCCCTCCCCGTGGTAAGTAATGACTACTCCCTATTTTTTTCCTCAAGATTGAAATTTAAAATCTGAAGAGTGAAAAATATAATGAATGTCAATAGAACAGAAAATTGAAGAGTGACTTCATTCTTAGTGAGTGTGAATTTGCTGCCAAAACGGGGTACACAATGGAAGTCTTTCCCAAAGTTGTATACAGATTTTTATGTATACTTACATGAAGTTAAGAAAATCATACTGAAATAACGTTTTATGAAGATTTATTCGGAGGAAAACGGATTTGTCCACTGCAGAGAATGGGTTAAATGGCCCATTGGTCTCGGTCATTGTTTTGCTACTGTCCATTCACGTCTCGTTGGCTTGCGGCTCCGTTGACCAATGGGCGTCGGCTTTTCTCCGGGGCTTTGGCGTTTTCCGCCATCCGTCGTCACATGCGTAGGAGTAGGTCATGGCTTTGGTTACTTCACAATAAATTGTTTCCCACACTCCTCACCCCTTTGTTATAGAGGGTAGGAATGCACCAGTTTTATCTCTCATATTTCTTAGCCAAAAGGCAGCTCATTGCATTTATTTTGGCATTTATTTTGGTTCATTCATTAATATGGCAATTTTATCTTTACGGATAACGGATAGCGAGCCAGCAGTAGCTGACTTCAAGCTCTGCACATTGCTCTATGTATTATTTATAGCATTTATCAAATATTGTGCTGGCAAATAACAAATAGTAATGTTATTTTCATTTAATTTAGTTCAGGTAATCCTAGATTTAACTTCAGATTTTCTTGCACTCAGTCTAAGCCTATTGCATTAATTCAATTATTAATATTGCAATTTATCTTAGATATTGGATGTCTTCGAGCCTTAGAGGTAACTGACTTCAGGTTCAACAGTTTATGTTAATATTCAAACATTTGTTTTAGGCAGTACTTGAGGTAGTTGACTTTAGGAGCCCTTTAACTGTTTGATTCACAACTTTAATCCAATATTCTAATTGATCCCTAGACTGATGCGAGTAAGCCAGGCTAAATGGTTAATATTATCCAAATATAGTAATGTCAGCCTAATCTTTGCTACAATGGTTCTCTGGTGATAGTATATAATGATGTATTAATTTTGGATTTGCAGTAATTTAAATTCATTTGGTGAAAATTTGGCAAAGAGGAAACTGTCTTCATGCCAAGGGCATGCAATCATAAGAATTTTATTATTTTACATATGTGGCTTGTCATACTAAAATATTGCATATGTGGCTTTACATACATTGCATGTTGGCTTTACAGATGGCTCAATCTGTGGTATGGGTTTAATAGGGGAAGCTGTCTCCAAAGTAACCCATGGTGTTGAAATGAACTGTTCTCAAAGCCAGGCCATATTGAAAACTATGGTTGTTTGGAGAACCTGTTATGAATGAATAAAGGACTATGTCCTACGCACGATGTGATGCAATTACCAAACCTTTGTCTTGTCCCATTCTTTGTCCGTGGACAATGCAGGCGGAACTCTGATTTTCTCGGTTTTTTTTCCAAACTATATATTTCTTAAACATGTACGTCTGTCAATTTCTATTTTATACTAAAGATGGATCAGCATCCTTGCCATCAGATGAAGACCTTTTTGATGAATTCATAGCAAACGAGCTAAGGTGAGAATTTTTTTCTCAAATTTTAGTATTGAAATTAAGGATGCAGCCTGAATGTATGTGTTCAAGATTATAGGCATGATAAACAACTATAGAGAATGAGGGCTGTAATTTAGCTGAGTACCAAAATAGATCGTGGTAATTGAAATAATTTATTAATATAATTCACTTTACAAGGGCTTTGTAGACGTCTAAGCTCATCGGACCGGGAGGAACTCAGGAGCCAGCGAAATTCTCAAGCGTTATGGCCGTGGTGGTGTATATAATTGGTTTATACAAAAAATTACATTAACCGAATATTGTTACTCTCAATGAAGTAATTTCACTCCTCAGTTAAGGTTTAAGCCAAAAAAAAATCTCAATGAAAGAATTATGGCCCAGATTTTTAGCTCTTTTTACGCAAGCTCACGCTTTTGTCCTGACCAACTTGACTACTATGAGTACGGCGGACTATTACTTCTACACTGGCTTTGTAGACGTCTAAGCTCATCGGACCGAGAGGCACGCCGGGAAGCCAGCGAAATTCTCAATGCGTTATGGCGTGGTGGTGTTTATGAAATTGCTTTATATCAAAAATATTACATTAACCGAATTTTGTTACTTCTCAATTAATGTAATTCACTCCTCAGTAAGGTTGTGAGCAAAAAAACTCTCATAGACAATTATGCCCAAGATTTTTAAGCTCTTTTTACGCAAGCTCACTCTTTTGTCCTGACCAACTTGACTACTATGAGTACGGCGGACTATTACTTCTACACTGGCTTTGTAGACGTCTAAGTCATCGGACCGAGAGGCACGCCGGGAAGCCAGCGAAATCTCAAATGGCGTTCTGGCGTGGTGGTGGTTTATGAAAGTGCTTTATAACAAAACTATTACATTAACCTAATTGTTAGACTCTCAATGAATGTATTTCACACTCATTAAGTTTGTGAGCAAAAAAAAAGTATCAAGAATTTTTTTTTTTTTTGGGGGGGGGGGGTTTTTTCTTTTTTTTTTTTTTTTTTTTTTTTTTTCAAAAAGGGACTTTTCCATAAAATTACAAGGGGGGAATTTGACAAAAGTGGATTTTTTAATTTTTACCGAAATGTTAACCTTTTTTCGACCTTTTTTTTTGTTTTGCCTCGCTCTGCTCGCAAAATAAATTTTTGCCCTTTCTGGGTGTTTGGGGCCTTTTGGAATTTGAGTCGGGCGTCCGCCCTCCACCGCCCTTCCCTTGTTACGGGCCTGATTGTGTTTTATCCATAATTTATATTTCTATATTATCCATAATTTATATTTCAGCTCATGCACAGCATTTTATGGCAACATGGGAGGCGGAGTGACCAGTGAGGATGTGTATTGGCCAGAAAGGGCAATTTCGCTGGGTAATGAAATAAACTATTTTTTTAATAATAATTTCAGCAACAAGGCTTTTTGTTAAGTTATTGAAAAGTTAATTATCTGCGAAAAGGCAAAAAAAGTAAATGTGATTATCGACTTAAAAGGTTAATCTTGCATTGTGATTTTTTTTTAATTCCGGAAAGGGGGCTTTGGACGGACGATTTAGGGTGCCCATCCGTCATTTTTTCCTTAATTGCTTTAATTGAATCTCTTACTCTAAGCAGAAATTTTATTCACATTTTTCTCAAGAGTATGTCACTCTTTGAGCATTTTTTAAGAGTGAAACCTCAATTCATACGAGTCACAGGTTTCAAGAGTAACTCTCTCAATGTGGCGCGAGTGAAATTGCTGGTCTAAGCCTGTTCCAAAATGTTCCAGGCAATGTTTCAGTTCCACAGACTCTCATTTTAAGCCCGTTTGAGTTTAAGGCATTTCTCTAATTAGTTATATGCGGTATGTCACTTCGTTTATCATTGTGTTAGAATTATAGATGTAGGTAGCGGAATAGAGCCATATGAAGTTATAAATCCAATTTAATTTTGTTTTCCTTTACCTAATCTAGCAAACACAACTTGCGGAGATCGAAATATTTGGAATGTAATGCTGGAGAAGCTATCAGAATCATTCAATTTAACGCTGACCTTCTGTAAGTATAGTTTCTCGGATTATACGCTGACACCATCTGCTGACGAATGTCCAACTGCGTGTCCAGATCAAGACACATTGACCGCTTCAGTACGTGGTACGAGCACTCAACCTTTGCTTCCAGTAACGTAAGTAGTCATTTGACAAGTGACTTAAAGGCACTACTATCAGCAAAGATTATTTAGAGGAAGATGGGACACTCGCCCTATTTTTGTGTAACGGAAGTGGACTTCCATGGGGAAGGACGCTCCTAGTGTCTGGCAGGTAAAAGCGATGACATCGCGTATTTTACTGTGTGGAGCAATGGCGCGAGGTAACGCGAAGTAACGTGCTATCTTTGTGGGTTGCTTGACTAAATCACAGAATTTATAACAAATTTGCATTTTTTCCAATTCCTAAAGACAAAGGAAAGACAGACTGTTAATATGTTGTGATTTGCCTTAGCATTTATAGGGACATTAAGAAATCGACAACCTCGTCCCTTTGTCCCCCGGACTTCCACCAAAAATGTGCTTACGTGTTAAATAAACAGCGAGTTCAAAATTTGACAAAACACGGTCGGCCGGTCCCCGGTTCTGCTTGTACGTTGAGAATAGCGCCATCTGGCGGTTGCGGTGGGTAATTTGCTGACGTAGAGAGTTACAATCGTGTGCCGCTACAAAATAGGGGGAGTGTCCTATCTTCCTTTAGATAATCTAATCTTTGCTATCAGTGATTTGCTCAACCAGTTTAGCTCTCCTAACATACCCACAAGTTAAGGATCAAAAGCATTCTAATAAGGACGAAATCGGATATTTTAGTAATTGCTGTCCGTACGGACACTTACCTGTACTACAACACGTAATTGAATGGAGATTCATATCTTTGGACACTGCTGTTTTCTTCGTTTGGAAAAAAATAACTTGAGAGAATTCTACATACTTATTCTTCACTGTTAAGCTATTCCTGCAATTTAAAATATTTTTGACTCATCCGAGTGAATCACTGATAGTGTCTTTAATTACCTTGAAATGTTATGTGGATAAATACATTTTCATGGAGATCTAAATTACGTGCAGAAAACGTTTAATTTTGTGGGTGCACGTGTGATCCAGTGAACGAACTATCACACTCATGATCATAAGACGGTTAAAATGGGGAGTTTGAGCCCCGCCGCTGTGGCCAACGTGTTTGTATTGTACCCTTGGGCAAGGCACCCCGGGCTCTGTCGAAGTCGAGATTCTTTGCCAGATTTCCTTTGGGTGTATTGTACGGTGTTCAAAAAGTTCGTTCCCCCCTAATGCCCAACACCCTCTGAGCGTACCATCAATGCGGAAGTACCCCTTCATTAAATAATGCCCTGGGGTGATAAGGTGTCAATACCCTACAGCGTGAAAGCTTTTAGAAAATTCTCGTATTTTGATCGTAGTTTTTTTTAGCAGATTTTGTACATTTTGACGAATTTAAAGGTCTGCAAACCTCAGGGATTTAAATATGGCACCCAAAAAAAACAATGAAAACTTGGGAGTGGAGAAAGGAAGGTAAAACCAATAAGGAGAAAGTTGTGGTCTGCATTGAAAGAAAGGGTTTTTGAAAGCCCCTATTGCAAGACAATAGAACAACTCACAGAACGAGTCCAGCGTGTATGGAAAGCGTTTAGACAATAATAACTATCTTGCGTCATTGGTTGACGGAAACTGGGTAGAGTGTGTTTCGAAGGTTATCGACCATCAAGGAGAGAAAAAATTAAATAAATTGGTAATTGTCATTCCATTTAATTTGAAATAATAGCTACTCACAAATTAATATCAAATTCATTGTGTAAGTTTAATTTAAAATCCGTTTAAATGGTTTCCTTAAGGGGGAGGAACGCACTTTCTGAACACGGTATAACTTACTGTAAATTACTCTGAATTTTTTCACGAAAATTCACGCCAAAAGTATTAACATGCTAATTACATACAAGCTATATATAACTTATTTATGCTATTTTGTCTTAACTAACGATGTTCTTAAATTCTTTTTGTATTCTAGAACTCGGTTAGCGACAACGCCAGGTAAGAAATCCAATTGGTGGTCAAAATACAATTTTTGACTAAAATAGATTTAAAATGTATATTATACATATAAGTGGTAACCATTTTTAATCGGTTTAGGCATATTTTTTTTAAATAATGGTTAACACACACAGCAACAAAATAGTCCCATACAATACAGTTAAAGTGATACATTATTGTAATTAATGTAAATGTCAGCCATCTTGAATTCTTTTTAGCCGCCATTTTGAGAAACAATGATAGCGTTGTACGTTCTCTGGTAGATTAGCGCAACAGTATTTGAACAATGCATCAGTTAATGTGATCATATCGTTAAGAATAAACTTAAGGTACCGGTAGTCTTTAAATGTATTGAGTGTTTGCGGTGGCCATTTGAATTCTTTCGATCATTTCAAATTTTACTACTACTTGACCTATGTACTTAAAACTTTTTTTTTAAAAAGGAAATTCAGAGATTTTGTGTGCTTTTACGACGGAAATATAATATAACATTTTGGCGATTTTTATTCAGACTTGCGATTTTTGGGGGCCGCCATTTGTTTTTATGGTCAAAATCAGGTGACCCCAAGCTTAGTTTGAAAGAATAATATTTTATGCAATATAAAAACCTGGTGAATATGTGGAAAGAAAACGGAACCGTTTAGTTTAACCCGGGATGTACCTGTCTATAGAGCAGATTTCACCCCTAAACAAATCGCAGTACGGGCTTTACAAAGCGAAATGCAACAATTTTAATAATTTACAGTGAACTTCAGATTTACAGTCGACTGCCTTCTTTTGCCAAGTGAACTTCATAACCCTTCATTTATTTTAATAAATTGTCGAAATTACTAAAAATATAATACTTATCATGCCCAAGATATTATCTTGTTTTTGACAATGTGATTGATGAAGTTGTCATTTTTGTTATTTTATTACTTTTTATTTTAATTTTTCTATCTCCAGTGGTTCCGCTGAGGTCGAGGGCTATCCCTTTTTTTTTAAATAGTTGGAGTTGTAGCCGGAGCGTTGATAATCCTAATCTTAACCGTGGTCATAGTTCTGCTGCTCGTTCTGTTTGCGTAGGATATCAAACTCACGAAAAAACTGTACGTATTTTCAACTCGAGGAACTCTGTGCAGTAATAATCGGTTTAGGAGAGGGCTAATCTTGGGGGATATCTTGCTAGGTGTATTCGTATTGCCCAGAGAAGATGAGACAGAAGAGAGGTTCAACTGTTACTACTACTTCAAAAGAAAAACTGTTCATCCGCCTTTTCATCTTAATTGCCCTAAGTCCGATTGATTGGATCAAAGTCCTGCGCTACTTGCTGTAGAACATTACATACACCTGTCATTAAATCCCAGACATATTCCAATTACCCGTAGTTCAACTGTATTTTGCACAGAGACTATACACTATGGTTGTGACCCGTACAGTGAAACGTACTCCTCTGTATCCACAGACAACTTTACCCCCCAATTTTCAAAGCATTTTGCACTTTGGACACTTTCTCTGACACAAAAAGATATGATTGAGGTGTATTCAAAACCATTATCTAATATATCTTTCATCATATCATATTTTCACAGTGTAACGACCCGGATATTCCAAATTAGGCTAAAACACAACATCCTTTATTGATATTGACCTTAAAACATAAATAAAGGTTATCTTACCGAAAAATGGGTTGATTTTGGCCCTGTTTTTTCTTTCGTAAAAAGTCCTGTTTTCCCTCAATTATTCATCAACGAATACACTAAATAATATGGTCAGAACAAACGTGGGGTTCCTAACCAGCCGAGAACATTTACGGAAAATTAATAACTGTTTTATAGTAGATTCAACCCATCGTGTCAACCAGAGGAAAAGATTTTTGGACAATCGTCGAATTTAGTTGGTAGAGGAGGCAGAAAAGAAGATCTGGTGGCTTGATTCACCTGTTTAATCACAGATATCCTTAAGATGATATCCTTTGGTTTTCATGAACAACAAGATAATCTGGCCGTTCATGTTGACATCTTTTGTACATACGAGTGCACAGCTTGTGTTACCTCGTATCCAAAACACGGGCGCGCAAAAGTTAGTAACATTCAATCACCTGTTTACATTGAATATCCACTGCACTGGAAGGCAAATACGATTATCAGAATGTTTTGGGAGTTATGTATCTATAAATACACGTGCGTTGCCTTGAATGCTTTCATTAAGCGGTTAAGGCCAATTCGCACATAAATGACGCCAATTGCGTTTTTTGCTGTCTTTGATCCACCATTGTCTTTCTTCACAATGCTTTTGTGGATTACCATGTTGATAGTTCAATAGATCTAATAAAACCCAATTGGACATATTAGACTATGGGACGTAGAACCAAATAACAAGCTGCATAACACATTTCCGTAGGTCATTTTAAAGGGATTAAAGGCAAACCCCGGTGTAAAATTATTGATAAATTATTAACCTGACATAACCGGTCTGTTGCCCCAAATAAAACTTGCCACCTGTTTCTTAAAAATGATAAAATTGTCCTCAATTTTCTCTTTGCATAATATCAGTGACCAATGGATATGTATAGACTTCAGCAAACCATTAACTAAAGATATTACAATGGGCCCGGTATGCGGAGCCTTGTTTATAGCCAGATTATCACCTCCACGATCCGGGTTTGAGTAACAAAATACCCGTACTCCTTCACAATAACTAACCAGTTTACATTATGTATAGGTCGTTAACCCTAAGTTTCTTCTGAAAAGCGCGGTTTAAATGGAATACAAAGGAAGTTAAGCAATAAGTGATGGATTTTAATTCGCCCAAAGTTGTTAGGTCAAAGCTGCCTACCAACATTCTGGCATGATGTTGGTTTGTCTTCTTCCTTTCGAATAAATGATGAACATAAAAACAGTGGACAAGAGTTAATTGAACACGCATATAGAAGCTCAAGAATTAATTATATGTGAAGGAGGATAAGTGTTGTTGTGTTTACGGCATTAAAAATACGTCGTCTAAATCGGGAAACACCTGAATCTTTAAACCGCGAGACAATATAACAATGGTACTTCAATCCCAGATGAAAAGGAATCTAAGTGTTTTTCTATACCACATACTGGGTCGTTAATTGATTATCTTTAGCTCCATTGTTTGGTGAAAGTTTAGTGTATCTATTGGTCACTGAGACTGGGGGAGGAAATAAATGAAGTGGACATTTTAGTCATTTCAAAGAAAGGTGCAAGTTTTATTTGCGGGAACAGACGGTTATATGACTTTAATAACTTTAGTATGGATTTACACTTGGTTTTCCCCTTAGCCCTCGATTGGGGACAACAAAACACAGCAAGAATGGACATTCCATATTCTATATATAGGTTTTTCTATACTTTCGGTTGGGTTTATGTGACACATTTGCCCTCAAACATCAAATGGCAAAAAGTGGCTGTCCAATTCTCTCTATCCAATTTTTAAAAATTCAGGGAAATATACCTACATATCAATTCTTTGAAAATTTGGTTTTGGTAGGTTTTTAACATGTGCTGAAATTCCATGATAATGTTTAAGCTTGAATTTGCCTGACCGTTAATTTTTCAGAACACAATAGGGTCCAATAGAATTGGTTATTACGTACCGCATCTCAACTGATTCAAATATTTAACGATTATTAAGATAAAGGTTGATGGCACCTTTTATGATGCAAACTATGATGCTAATGGAAAATTATGCTTGCAATCACCTTAAGTGGCAATGTAAGGACCAGTTAAGATCGCACTTGAAAAAAATCGTACCATGTTAAGATGTTTATTACGTTATCCGTTTTTCTCAGCAAGTTAGTAAGGAATTAATCCATGTTGATTAAGGTACACGTACAACTATTCATCCCTCATCACAACATAACAGGAAACTCAAGATATGTACTTCCAGGTGTCAATGTAGGGTGGCACAAAGGTTTTATACGTTATTAGCGTCAGTTAGTTTTTATTACGTTATCCACTGATCTGCAACTGTTTTTGTTACATTGTTAACCTCAAAGACCCATGTTATCATTTTGGGGGCTGGATTTGACCACCTGAATAATGACGTGCACAAAATGGTCAAATATTTTGAGTTCCTGGTTATAAGCATTAATTTTGTGGCTTTTTTTACTTTAACGTAGAACGTATAACAAAACTTATTTTTCATGTACGTCAAATCAATTAATTATTCAAACATCGTCTTATATAACAAAATTAGAGGTGGTCCTAACGTTCTCTGATGGAAATAGTAATTCGTCACGATTTCATGGATTTTCATTTTTGATACGAATAAACCCTATTCTTTTGACACACAAAATGTTTGCAAGCCTGCTTTACAAAAATTCTGAGAGGTGGTGTTCGCGTTTTGTCTCCCCTTTATCAAATAACACATATACCAGTTAAAAATTGTCAAATAGAGAACAAAATTTTGTGACAAAATATTTTATGACTTTTTCAAACCCAAATTGGCGGCCATTTTCGTGAGAATTGGCCATAACGTGTTGATTTTTCCCTGCAATCGAGTAAATGTTTCAAGGGAATTTTACTTTCCACCCACTGGTATGCCCCTCATTCAAATGTCCCGACCTTCATAAAAGTACTGTGGTGACACGATCGTTGAATCTCCGCTAGTAGCAGTTGTCAATTACTTCCTGTTGTGAAATTTCCGACTTTGCCGAAGCTTGAGTCGGATGACCAGATTACTTCAAAGTACATCGAGCGGCCCATTTGTTGAAGTTTTTTTTTTTTTTGTTTTTTTTTTTTTTGGTAAGGAGAAAGTTTCCCAAACAATGACCCGGTGATGGGTAATCCTGGGTAATCGGATTTCAAAATTGAGCCATCTCCTTCTTTCTCATCTTCTCTGGTATTGCTTAAAATATCACAGCCCAGTATCTTAAAGGCCGACTCAGAGATTTCCTGATGAGGGCGCCCTCAATTTCCAAACATCTTTTTTTTTTTGCATGTACATAATGCTTGTCCATATACTAATCACTGTGGAATGCAAAGCTTAATCGAATTTCTTCATATAGAATCACAACTTTGTTATAAAATTCAGGATCCGATTTTTGTTATCCACATTATCCTATGGGACTAATACCACACATAATGTTTTACTGCAAAATCAATCGAATAATCCGATTCATCTCAAATTTCGGAATTTTAGTTACTATCTTTAGTGCTAGGTGATTATTTTTTCATTATTATACAAAAAATAATTTTCGAAATCTCTGAGTCGGACTTTAAGTAGTGATTTGTTAAGACTTTGATTTGCTTACAAATATCCTCCATGATTACCACATACAGTTGAGACGTTAATCTACTTGTCAGATCAATTACTTTAACCATAATGTTTACCTCTCAACTGGGTCAGTTGTGACCCAGGGCCTTACATTGTTTTAGCGCAGTTGAGGTGGAACCGAAATAGTAGCCAGAGAAATTTGAGTAGGGTCGACCCTCTATCCGGTGTGGCAGGAGATGTATAGTCCGCCGTTCTCACAGTCCGGGAACAACAATGGTGAACAATAGGGAAATCGATAGCGGTTTACTCTGCACACGCAATTAGTTTCACCTTTATTCCGTTGTCGTACTATGGAGCCGGCCTATGAATCCTGCCGGACCATATCTCCATACGCCTTATTTCGATTAAAAAACATTTTTGAAAAAAAATAAAAAATTCTTTTTATATTTTTCACACTGTAATTGTATCATTGACATTAATTGGGTTTTGAACATTGTGTTTGGCCGGTTTGAATTATTGCTTTAGCATTAAGGCTACCCTTCTAGAGAAGATGAATAAATCCTTCATGGTGTTTGTTGTGCACACTGGATACAGGAGCCTACTATTCAGCTATAAAACCACAAATACCCGTTTGTGGTCAGGTGCAGTGGGTTGTGACCTTTGGTAGTTAGTATGACCCTCTATATGTAGTTAGTACTCTCAAATTGGGGGTTGCTCATTTTTCAATAGGGCAAATTTAAGGTACCCAGGGGTCAAACTTTCAAATGCTCCATCATGTTTGAATGTCTGTTCATAGTGGTCCGTCTGAGTTTGCTCCAATTTTTTTTAAAAAAAAAAGTTGTTCATCTAGCTTAATGTGCCAAAATACGGAATAGTTCTGTCCATTTCCTGCAATGCATAGTTATCTGTTTATGGTAACAAAATAAAGGTCAAATACCAACATAATCCATTGGTGTTGACCTTCTTTGGCCCCTATCTCCGTAAGTAAATTAATTTACATAATCAAAACATAGGCCCTACTATTTGGGAGTCCGCTTACTCAGGCAATAATTTTGGAAGTATTTAAAATATAATCTTATTACTTTTAATGTTGACCCTGTAAAATGAGATTGACTTTTATACTATTTTAGTCATTTTACTCTATAACTCCAAAACCCAATGGTCATAGGTGGTACAACATATACCTTTTGGAAACCTTATGATTAGATGGACAATATGCATACATTTCAACATGATTGGGCAGTTTAAATTTGACCCCTGTGTAAACTTAAATCGGCCCCTATTGACAGAGTGATCCACAATTTGAGATACTCATATACTAGCATTGATGTAGAGGTTCCATACTAACTACAAAAGGTTAAACCTTTCTCTAGTGGGGGGGGGGGGGGGTGGATTACCCCCCCCCCCCGAATTCCTTACACATAACCCTCCCCCCCGCCAACACCTGTGCCCACCTACCCCTGACGCTGTAAATTGTTAAAAATAAAAAAACAGATGCGGAGCAGTTTCCCCCCCCCATTTTTAACAAAATAGGGACTCCTAGAATATTCTGTACAGGACTGTCCCAATAAACAAATATACAACAACAAAAAATTAAAAAATGTAAACTTGCATTTTTCCCAGTATTTTGACTTTCTTGTTAGACAAGATCCTAAGCTAAATCCTCGCTTTAGTCCACACAATTTGATGGACCCTAAGCAGAGAGATTGTCAGTTGAACACAAAGGAATATAAAATACCACTGGGCCAGTTTCACCTGCAGGTTCAAGAAACTAGAAACTAAAGGTATAAGGTTGAGCCTAATTGTGAGCTTTAAACCCTTTCAACAAAAGATATTGACAGATCAAAGTGGATTGTGTTATCATGCATATTGAACTTAATCAAATATTATTTTTCATTAAAAGCACCAGAAATTATGATGTGTGGGTGAAATGAGGACTCACTCTCAGGGGCACAACAATCATGAAATTCAAGGATTGGGGATTGCACCCACCCTCGTGAAACTAAGTAACACGCCACTACAAGTTTGTTGAGGGACATAATGGTGGACAACGCTCTAATGTGGAGGGACAATAATTTACCCTTCCCTATCCACATGTCTCAAGATGCCAGGGAGGGAATTGAGAAGAAAGCAGTTCAACAAAGGCAACTTAAAGGAAGGATGATTGTGTTCAAAAGTCTCAGTTCACTTCAACAAGGGTGTTTTATAGTTCTTCCCTTCTGCTGCTGAAACCCGAAGTAAAGCTGAGACAAATCACGACTGTTTGGAATTGAAATTTCCAAGCTACATTGCATTTATTAGCAATAATTGCGACATTATAAAAAAGTATAAATTATGTTATATCACAAAGAAAACAGCACTTATACCTACTTTATATTTTAAGTTTCAATAAAGAATGTCTGAAGGTGATTTCAATGGCACCTTGTTGATTATCAGGATAGCCGAAACAGGACCAACAGGTTTCAACCGTCTCAGATAATTAGCAATAAATCCTGACCCAGACCCCCAAATTACACCAACCAAAATCTCATGAAAGATGAAACACTCCTAAAAAGAATCACTAAAACTCCAGTGGAGCTGAATTTCAATTTTTCGGCCACAAAAAAAAAAATCATTTTGATTGTAGTGTTTTTTTTTTGGGGACAGTCTGTATTACCATGACTACCTACCAAGCTATTGTGTGAAACAGGATTACAAGCCCACTTGGCCAAGACTTCCATATGTACCCCCATCTCATATATTTACATGCAACATAAAAGGTTATTATTGGAGCTGGTTTTATTCCGTTTGATCAAATAAGGCCAAAATTAAAAAATAAATGTTGATTATTGTACATGTAAATATATACGAGGGGGGTACATATGGAAGTATTTCCGCCCAATTAACTATGGCGGGCCGTTTCTGCCAAATATATTGCTAGGAAGGTCTCTCTGTAAAATGGAACCTTCCAATTTCAACCAATTAGGTTGCGTACTCGAAGGGTTCCTAAATACGGTTAGCGAAACAGTGGACCTCTTTCAACTTATGAATCGTTTCAAATTTTCGTGTATTGATGGTTAGAGGTGAGGTTCCATTTATTCGAGCAGGAAGCGCCCAAGGACTATATGTAGGGCCCAATGCATGCAATGATGGGTCGGGGTAGAATATTGGCATCGTATTTGGGCCGAACTGTCGGTCATAACATGTGAACATCGTTGTCACCGGATATCTGTGCTGTATTTTTACAATACCTCATTAATTAAAAATGTTCCGCTGTTTGGTTACACGTTCCTTTCTTCTTGGTAATCATGGTAATGTACTATTTATCTCAAATGTTCGTTTGTGTGGTTGTACAACTTGTAGTGTAGATACCAGTACGATGTAGCGAAGTTTTCAACAGACCCTATGCTAGTATTAGGCCTACATTTTGTCGCAACATTTTGGGGCACTTCATAATAACTTATGGTCATTGAGTTAACTTCTGCTTGTAGACACAGTTAATGATATAATTATGTAGGTGATGTTTGCCTAACTCGGCGAATAACTGTCGGGGTCCCATTAACTGGTGACAATTGTTTATTCCGTACGTCGATTTTGCCAGGCCCAGTCTATTGCACTGTTAAAAACATTTCCGTAAATTTACGGAAATTTCTGGCAGCAGTATTTCCAGACATTTTTAGGGTAAATTTACAGAACTTTCTGTCAATTAACGGAACTTTGACAGTAATTTTACAGAAATTTGTCTCGTATTACGGAAAAAATGTGTATTTTAACAGAATTTTTCCGTAATTTAAAATTACGGAACCAAAAAAAAAGTCCGGAAATATTGCTGCCAGAAATTTTTGAAATATTTCCGTAAATTAACATTTTTAATTTTTTTGTTTTTTATTGTTATTGTTTTCTAAAACAGATTTTTCGTAAATTTACGGAAAATCTGTTTTCTTAATTTACGGAAATTTTTAACAGTGTGGCCTGGGAAGATTGGTGTTTTGGGCGATAACCACTTCCACCAATCACAAGCAAGACCAGAGGACCAATGAGGAATTGTTTTGAGAGAGGTTCCGGATATTTCGCAGAGGTTCCGATTTGCCAATAGAGCCAATTTCCATCAACTTCATTGGACATAAATGGAAGGTTCCTTTATTTTTAGAGACCTCTCTCTACGAACATATTTGGCAGAAACGGCCCGCCATAGTTTACCTGTATGTCGCTTTAGTCCGTGGAACACAATGAATTGTAGGAGCATGGTATAGATTTATTGATAAAATTCTTGTTTGTTTTGTTGCAAAATCTGATGAAGTGTTATTTAAACCTTTTGCCATTTATGTTTAGAAATGAAGAGAGCGCATCTGCAGTTATGAGAGAAAACTCTGTCTACGGTATGTATTAAAATATTTCATGTATAACACTTTGTTTACTGTCATAACTATAGAGTATCAACAGTTCTAAGAAAACAAACAAAATCGCTGAAGTACTATTAACGTAACTACAATCTTGTTCATAAGTCCTTGGAACACTGGCAGCTATGAAAGAGATAATAGGCTTGAAACGCTTTGTAACTATAACTTTCTTCCCCCTCCCCTACCCCTCCCAATCAGTGTTGAAAATAATATGGTGCGAGATTGCTCAAGTGTGTCGTGCACATGCAACATTGAAATGAGGGGGCGGGAACCAAATCAGCACAAAGTGTTCCAACAATTTTCAACAAGATTGTAGTTTCTTTTAATAGAAGACAGACCTCCTCCCTATCCCGGTGTGAAAGGAGATATGGTCCGGCAGGGACCATAGTCCGGGCTCCATAGACGACAACGGAATAAAGCGTGAAACTAATGTTGCGTGAAGAGTCAACTGAATCGATTGCCCTATTGTTCACCATTGTTCCCGGACTGTGAGCCCGGGGGACTATATCTCCTGCCACACCGGTTCCTACGTACCCCACACTATTGTAACCGGAAGTTAGTCAAAGTAATATTGATGCTCTTACAAAGAATATTACCAGAAGGTGTTTTGAGTCAATCCCACAATGCATCAGTTTTGGGAAATTTCACCTCAATAGTGTCATGTGATCCCATAAAAATCCTATCCTTAACACATAAAACCCTGACTTTAATGCTCATATAAGCCCACAAAGCGTTAGTACTTAGGGATTTTTTTGCATAATTATTTAATGTCTGAGGTTCTTGAACTTTTGGAACACTTTTTATCACTAAGTACTGACGTGTGTTTAGTACAGTACAGAATAGGCACATTTCAATGCATTATGGGAGTGATTCAAAACACCCTCTGGAGTATTACCGACGCGACATATTCGTTCCCCTGACGAAAGTTACGACCTTTAGAGTTCAGGTTTATGCGGGTGCAGATGCATAAGAGATATCTCTTGAATCTGCATTCGCATAAACCTAAAATCTAAAGGTCGTAACTTGTTACCTTAATCTGACTTCAACGATATTTTGGTTTGTTGCCTAAATAATACGAGAGAGTTTATATACAGGGTAAGAAAACCTGCGACTTTACTTGACATTGCTCCAGTCGCAATTTGAACCGCCAATTTACCTGGTTATTGAATATTGAAATTGTGTTGGCATTGCCAGGTGTGGCAGGAGATATAGTCCCCCGGACTCACAGTCCGCTTACAAAACAATAGGGCAATCGATTCAGTTGACTCTTCACGCAACATTAGTTTCACGTTTTATTCCGTTGTCGTCTATAGAGCTCGGACTGTGAATCCCGTCGGACCATATCTCCTTTTACACCTGCTATAAGCAGAGCTTCACATAAAACGTCGAAATTCTCTGATAATAATTCAACGGCTGGTGGAAAAGTTCTTCCATTATGAAATGGCGCCATGTATGGGTCTACGTTCATCCATTAGTTGTTATCGGTTCAGGCAGGTCCTCAAATTAGAGGTAATTTTAGTGAAGGGGGGTGGCACTTATTTCATCATGGATTGATTGATTGATAAATTTGATTGTGTCCAGCTCCACCGTTAAATTACAATCAAGGATCACGATTATACAGTACAAAAAGCGCCCTCTTTTGTTACATTTGCGCCATTTTTTTTGCATTATCGTTCGCAGGTATAGTTTACTAGGGAATTACCAACACAACTACGCAAAAATCTCACATAGAAATTGAAGGACGCTCTTATGAAATGTGCCATTAGTGCAAAAGGTAAAGTATCGTGTCGAGCAAGCTCTGTGTGCGGAGTGCCCATCCTCTGTTGTTCCATTTTCATCTGTTAATGAAAAACTATCAATGACTGTTTTTAACCCATTATGTACCATGTATACCAGTAGGTCTGGAAAATGGAGCAGCTACTCAATCGAACATGGCCGGTGTTGTATGCAAAGTTAATAAGAGAAGCGCAAACCGAAAAGAAAAGGAGAAGCAGTTCGGCCATAGGAGACATACGAGAGAGTATATACGAAGACATTCCGGCAAGCAAATTAATGATTCTGGAAAGAGTGTTACGGACTTTCGCCCACTCCAAGGTAGTAAATGGTGGAATGACTGCAGAGGCAACTACTGCACCGTCGCAATTCAACATTTCAACCTAGTGGAAAATAAGGACCCAAAAGGCCCCTTCCTCCTTACGCACTCTTGAAACCACCCCATACTTATGATCAGCGACGAGTGTGTGGAACCGCCCCCTCCCCATCGAGTCCACGCCCTATCGTCTGCTACACACTCTGGCGCACACGCAAGAAATGAAGAAGCATAGGCATACTCGTCTACAAATTTCAGGGTTCATGCTGGATTATGAGCGGGTACCCACTTCTTTTACAAGCACGTCGTGCTACGCACTCTGGAGGTGCCAACAAATATCCTGAATCGTCCGGATTTGCTAACCTTTGTGTAAGTAACGACAAGGAAGTCGATCTGTCTAATAATAACACGGATGAAAGAGCGATTGCGAATCAGGATATGAAGTCACCCCTTCAACAGCACCTGAAGAATCAAATGGTGACGATCACCTCAAATTTACAAAGCTCAAACTTCTTAGGTAGACCCAGAATTGTCTCAGCATTTGTCCCGGCCTCTGCTCCTGATTGAAAGCTCCCAATCGAAACAATACAATCCTGCATATGTAACATCGACCCAATGATTCAGTCGATGTGAGAGCTATAGAAGACTAAAGGTGGTCAAGTTTGAGGTCATCGGCAGAGTAGGTATTAGGACTAGACCGAGATTCTCGACAGATGCTAATTAGGAAAGTACAGAAATTTTTAGTAGAAGCGTTTCAAACAATTTTCTAGACTTATTTGTTTTGTGTGCTTGATACGAAAATGCCGGGTTTTGCTTGCGCCTGAAAGTTTGAGTGAACACGGGGTCAAAATGTAAAAAAATCAAAATGGCCGCCCAATGCCAAATATTCATATTGATTTTTTGTAATTAAAAACAAAAAATTTTACTTTTTAAAAGTTATCCGACTTACTTCTTAAACCGTACTTGATTGCTGAGCATATTTTCATACTTACCAAGCATAAGTATTCCCATGAGCCGAAAGTGGAGAAAATTCAAAATGCCGCAATACGAAGTAATAAAATGAAAAAATATTACTTGCCCAAATGTGATTTTTTTTATTCAAAAATTTATTTTATAAAGAGAGGACAGGGTACACGGAGAACTGTATCCAGTGAATGAAAGGAAGACAGATGAGGAATTTTACTCTAAATACCAGGACATTCTATTTTAGGTGTCTTAAAATAAGAAAGTGGCATAGGTCCTCCCCTACTTGAATATGCGTTATTAATTTTGTTGTATTACGTCACTTGTAGGCTTAGCTATAGGTGATACTTTTATGTATGCAAAATATAACTTGTAGACTAGAATGTTTGGACCTTCGAAATGATTGCAGCAAGAGATATTTGGAAAGGCCTAACAGCATATCTTCCAATAATTCCGTAGGAAGTGAAGGGAATAGTTCAGAGGATAAATGAATAAAAGGTAGTTACCTTTCCCATATTAATGATTGGTCACAAAACGATCATGTAGAGTGCAGTCAGTGTGTTCTTTTACACACTTCCAAAAAAAGAGGTGGCCTGCCTTTTTAAATTTAAGTAAACTAAGACTGTCACATATATTATGTCGGACCTTCTATAAATGAAATATTTGGGATCTTTTAAATTGCTGTACACTACAACTGCACAAAGATTAATACCGGTAGTTAAACGCTCGTGGCTCGAAGATGACGTAGAGATATACAAGACCGCCAATAGAGCAGGAGCATGGACCCAGGTCAAACGTCATCGTTTCTCCCCCCCCACTACAGGAAACGTTTGACAACCTTGTAGTTATGGACCCTCAATATAAGCTAGGTAGTTAGTACTCTCAAATTGTGATGGTCAACTTTTTCCAATAGGGCCAATTATGGTTCACAAGGGTCAAACTTTAAAATTATCAATATGTTGTGAAATGTTATTACCATATTGTCGGTCTATCTAGTAAATGATTCAACAAATGTTCTAGTTGCCATCTCTGCATTGCGTTGTGGAGGGTATAGGGTTAAAGAGGTATTTAAAATGGTAAAAAAAAAGGTCAATTCCATATAGGCAGCCAAATATTCATTCAAAGTTAGAAAAAATGTTCCCAAATTATTGGGTCTCAACTAATAAAAAAAAAACTTTGAATCATTAATATACATGCATATATGTAAACTTTATGTACCAGGCACATGAACATTTGGAGGATAATAGTGCCATATGTATGAAAAACAAATTGTAAGCATTAGGTGATCGTTTTTGAAAATAAAGTGTAAAAGTGTAAAAATACTACTCCAACAATTGTTATTTTATGGGGTAATGATAACTTAAGCCGGCAATAGCAGAGTTCTGTTCATTTACGGACAGAATACAAGCGGCAAATTTATTTATTTGAATGACATTTTGCCTTGCGAAATAGAAAATCATAATAATATTAAAAAAAAGTGAATATATTAAAATGTGTACAACTTGTTTAAACTTACACAAGTTGATTAAGGTATAAGTCATTTGCAATTCCAACCCGTCGCGACGTAAAGAAAGAATAAGGAAATCGAGACCTGAGTTGCTTTGAAAAAAAAAAGTAAAACTACGTGTTTATGTTAAGTTTGAGAAAGCTGTATATGTTTTTTGGCTCCAATTTGACATAGATTATCGAATCTAACAAAACAAAGCCTTTTCAATAGTTACTGAGAAGATATTTGATATGAAATAAATTGTGATAACTTCTTATGTTCAAACAGAGAGATAGAGTTAAAAACAAGATAGCTTGCTTCCAATTAATTCGTCTATTCTCATTACTTAAAGGAGTAATCTCTACGAATGAAACTTTCGGACCAGATTAATGTAACTTTGTAAATGTACTGAAGATTATTGACATTTTGTATTGTGTTCTAAATCTAGTATTTGAATGAAATCCAGTTAAGGATGGATATATTTATGATGAACTCTTCCTTAGAAGTAAGTTTAGAAAAGAATGTTGGAAAAATCGAAGAGGAAAACTAATGCGATTAATAAACGTTTTTTTTAATCATTGTTGGCATCATATCGGTCCATAAAATGAAGAAAAATATGATATAAATGAAACAATTCACTTTTCCTGTTTTCTACTTGTTTCAATTGGAGATCAAAAAACTGTACAAAAACACTGCCAGGAAAAACAAAGAACGATTACTTAAAAAGACATGGAAATTTGTGGAACGTACTCAAAACTCTTACTTGAATCTTTTTTGCAAGAATATATATTATATAGGTGATATGGAATTGTTAAGGAAATATGATGACATAAATACAAGGCTAGAGGTGATCTCTTTGAGGGTTATAGATAAAAATATGAATAATGTTACAGAGTGATGGTTATCAGCACTTAGAAAATCTCGTATTCATTTTGCTTAGTCAAAAGGTTAGAACAATGGTCTGTAGTTTACTAAAATTTAAGTTATGCGAATGTAGGCCTCTGTGCTTAAATTAGTCTCAAAAGTAAATCCGTGAAAGGTAAAAATAGCATTTAATGCCACTATTTTCATTCACTTAATTATGGAATAAACGGTTATTTCTGATATTGGGAGATTATGACTATTGGGCCTTTTTAAATGCCATTGTTGTCCATTATGAAAGAAGAGACACTATATAGGGCAACCAGGATCCAGGCATTGCTACTCTAATATTTTATTTTGCCTACATAAAATAATGAAGTATAAAAATCCACTATCTTTTTTCTATCCAAGTACGAGAACTGGAAATCATTGTAATAAAGAACCTGTCATCTTTGTACTTGCTCAAACTAACTTTTCTGGTACAACCGGAACTAGTATGGCCGCTATTATGCAAAACTAATACCTCACCTTTTCAGTGATAACATTATACCTTTTAGTAGCCTGTTGTTGGTAAATTTTTGATCCCTTTACACTCAAGCCAGAAATTTACTTGCCATACCCAAATATAAGTCTATAAAGTTGTATCAAACACCTATACTAAAACAGTCGATGAAAGTGACTTTTTATCATCCTGGTTTAGACCCTATACAATAGGTCTATGGTATTTTAGCGGCAGTTTTTGAATTTGATCAACACTTTTTTGGGCGTTACAACTTAAGCTTGATGGAAGTTGATATAATATACTCACCAATCTACTCACCTCAAGAGAGAGTATGTTTAATAACACTGAATTATATATTGTACGCCTAAAATTAAGTTTTAGTTTTTATGATATTTTGGCGGCCATCTTGAAGTTTGGTCCACTTTTACCCCTTGAGGCTAGATTTTTATGATTAATAATTAGTGTTACTATACTCAGTTGAAAAGTCTGTGTAGAGAGTAAGTTTACTTTCTGTTACTGTGAAAGGAATCCGATATTATATCTTTTGACATAATTGATAAATGGTTTTTTGACCCTTTTGCACAAAATGCAGGCAAAGTCAACCGGCATTTTCGTGATCGAGCATAAAAATCAGTCTTAACAATGGTTCAATGCTTCTACTAAAATGCCTCATGAAGTTTTTTTTCATAAATCTCGTCTTGTCTATATTTATGACACCTTTCAGTTCGCTGCTGAATTACTCTCCAACATGTTTTACTAAACTAAGATTGGACAGGCTCCATAAGTCATTGAACCGCCACCACTATTTCAAATAGGTAAACAAAGGGTTACAATAATTGTATTAATACTTGGATCCTGGGTTTCTACCGGAAATCATTTTTTTAAAACCGAAGATTCCTATAGCATTGTGGGATAGGAATGCAACAACATGTGACGAGTATATAAAATAAATAGCGCATATATATTATCTGGTGTTTTGTGTCCATACGTCATTTTTCTGTCAAACTGTGCGAAAACCCGTTTGCTGTACATAAATTTTACCAGCAAAGAGTACTCTTTGATTGCCTGTATAGGTCTGCGGCCACAAAATGTCCTTAGTTTAAAGTGCGCCTAAACCGCGAGCGTGCACGGATGATGACGCGTATGACACAACACTAGTAGACATTTATTTTATCTACTCCTACATCGTTGGTGCATTCCTATCCCACATGCATTGGAATTCCGGTAAAAATGATTTCCGGTAGGAAACCCAGGATCCCCGTATTGATTTGTTACCCAACCGTGCAAACGAACTGGTATAATTGGGCATTTGCCAGCACAAGCGCTTTGTTATCTTTCAATAACCATCACTAAATTACGAGCTAGTCCCGGACATTAGTGGATATATAATAGCTAGTGATGGAAGAATTTCATTACAGCTCGATTTCGTGCTGTATTCTACCGTACCTGTAGGCAGAGCAGAATATCATAGGGGCCTTATTTATTAATAAAACCCGACAACTGCCACATAACTATTCTGAATTTGAAGCCTATTTAACAAGTTCCTTTTGCTATGTTATGCCCCCCGGGTCTACAGTAGATTCAACCCATCGGTCCGCCTCTTGGTACTTTCAGAAAGTATGGCATTGAATGAGGGGGCGTGTGCAGTGGTTAAAATAAAAATCCACGCTAAATCTATTGAAACATGTAGTCCATAGCAGATGACCAATCATTTATGCATTCCAGTCAACGTAAGCGCATTTACAGGTACATTAATTTCAGAACATTTCTGACTATCGTATTAGCGATTGGTGCGCGCCTCCCGTCGTACGGTACTCATTCAATAGGCTTCTTTTCAATGTAGCTGCTGCGCCTCAAAGAAACCATTGTATGAGTACCGTGGACGGGAGCCGCACATCGCTATTTGCTTCAGTGTATTCAATGTAACAGGCGAGGTGATTGATATTGACTTTCGAGCACCCGTATTTTGGATCGAAGGAATAAAAGCCTTTGCACTATCTTTGTAAAAAATGATGCCAACATGAAAGGCCCCGATTATCTTAGTTCGTGTATAAAACAGGTGAATCGGGCCACAAATATTTTTTCTTTTTCTTTCTTCCTTGCCTCCTCTCCCAACTAATCGACGCTGGCAAAAGTTTTCCTTCCCCTCTGGTGACACGATTGGTTTAATCTACTATAAAACACCAGTATGGGTACATGTAGAGCTTCGTTGCGTTATACCCGTTAAGACATAGCTTTGAATGTGAACTATATATATATGTTCTTTAACCAACAAATTAAAATGCCCCTTTTTTAAGCTTACGCGAAAATTTCGTATTCCCAACTCCTATATGCTACTTTTATTGCTTTTTGTAGTGTATTGCTTAACATATTACAATGTATCCGATAAACTTATACGCCCGCTTAAAGACCTATCAGTGATTTGCTAAATCAGTAAATCGAAAAAATCATCAAAAATCGATTTTAGCATGTACTAACAAGTACGTTATCCTAACAACCCTGCAAATGAATAAGACAAGAAGCAACCTAATAAGGACAGAATCGGAGGTTTTAGTCATTACTGTCCCGAACGACACTTACTACAACACGTAATTGATGTGGGAATATCGATATCTTGGAACACTGCCGTTTTTCTCTTCTTGTCTTTCAATTCTACAGTTGGAAAAGGGTAACTTATGAGAATTCTCAGACTTAGCCTTCCTTTGAGCTATTCCTGCAATTTCAAATATTTTTCACATCATTGATAGTGTCTTTATACACGCTTTAATTTGAAAGGCTGAAAACTACATTGAAATGATTCCACATATTTTGTGACAATTGAATTGAAGGGCGTCTGACTCTTTCAATTCGAAAATCAATTGCTTCAGCCAAATCCATGCATATAGCCCCTCACAGACACTTTTCATAATCTTTAAATAACACAATTTGCCTCCGACCGAGTATTAATAAATGCGAACTAAAAATATTTACACAACTTATTTTAAAACTATCAAATGATGTAAGCACGGAATTCATGATAATTTATTCAATGGGTAAGCGTGGAACTCCATATTAATTAAGTAAAAAAAAAAATACGTAATTAAGACATTTTTACCAAATTAATTAACATGTGTTAGTTATTTACCTAATTACATAATTTTTTTTTATGTGTTGATTCTAGAATGTTCTAGATTCTATCTCTAATGTTTTGATAGCATCCTCCTCTACATAATCTCATTTTCCTTTAATGTCTTCAAAACTCGTGTTTTGTACGTTGTTATAAGTCGAGTTTAAAAGTCAACTTAACAAAGAGAAAGTAGGTAGTCGACTTTTAGTCGATTTAAACGTTATACAAAATACTCTAAGAATAAAATAACAAAACCTTAAATCTAAAAACAATTTATTTTTTCCTATAAAACCAATACAATCCTAAAACATTGACTTATTCCAGACAAATTTCATGACGGACAACAATTGTCTACCTTTATTCCGAAAAAAATCATAAAAATTACCTGGAAAAAACTAAATGTTTACGATTTTCATTTTATCGTACACTCTTGTAATGTTAATGTTATTTGTATAATTTTTGTGGTACGTGTTTGTATTATTAAGTGATAAAGAGACAGTGCTGCCTATTTTTTAAAATTAATTTGACGTTTACAGATATTCATATTATATTTCTGTGCACTTTGAATATTCTTGCAATATATTAAAAAAGCATAAAATTAAAATTTCTTGGTGATCGGAACGTAATACCGATGTATTTTTCTTTCTTTCCCCTTCTAATTCATACTTCACCAATTTCCAGAAATACCCAATTAACTTATTCTCATCACACAAGCATGACTCTCTTCTTGCTATTTTTGAGGGTTTTTTAAACGCTGAACCCAAAGATTTCCCCGAGGATTGCACTCTCAATTTTCTAAAAAAAAATGTGTGTTTTTTGCATATACATATGCTTGTCCACAACCACTAATCACTGTGTGAAATAGCTAAACTCATCGCATTTCCTCATAAGGAAAAATCACAACTTTGGTAAATTGGTAAATTTGCCTGATCCCGAATTTTTTGTTATACGCAGTATCATATGGGTAACTTAATCCTCACCTTCAGGAAATTTGACCAAATTGGTAATCTGAAAGATGGTTAAACAATACTTATTATCCAGCCTCCGTATGTCATGGCCTACACAAAATCGTGTTAGATTTCTGAACTGCTAGCTATAGAGTAGAAATCAAGGATTACAGGGTCAAGATTTTATGATCCAATCGTGTTGGAAAAGCACCCAATTGTTCGTGGGATCAGAAGGCTTACAAAAAGGTACAATTTGTACTATCTATATCCTACGGTTTCAATTTAAAAATTTTCCACCTGTGTAATCTTGGTTTCCCTTGCCTGTCTATAGCTACCATTCCACATTTTATGTCATGCATTTTTGTGTAGGCCATGGCATACTTGGGCTGGATAATACACGTAATAGGTGTCGTTTTGCCACATTTCAGGGTACCGAAAAATGTGCTCGGCCCATGGATTAACTGTATAATACACATAGGTGTTTTACAACTGGTAAAAATAGTGATTATAATTATCTTGACACAAATTCAGAACAGCATTAATCCAATGTGACTTTGTACCGGTTGTAAATTAATTATAGTCCGCCGTACCAGTCTTTACTTACAACATATATAAATCATCTTTAATTCACATATTTCAAAATATATAATATCATATAAAGAAGTCCGTATGTACAGACCCAGGCATCTGGGGTTCTAGTCGACCCCAGGCAAGGTACAGGACCATTACATTTTAACAGATAAAAACAAGTTTAAAACTTACCGCGCAATAAAACAATAAATCAGGGCTGGTTGACAGATATGCAACCCTGGTCGACTACTATGCCTACATAATGTTATTGACAACTTCACTCCTTCTCGTGCCTAGAATGAAGAAGAGGAAAAAGAAGAGGTGAGCAGCTTTGGAGATGTCGTTTTTAAATCAGAATATTTGATATGAGTTTGGCCTGCGGAGAAGATGTTGGAGGCGCTCCTTATTAGGTTTTGTTATAAGGCCTCTTGAACCAACTTCAATAGGAAAAATGCTGCAAGTGTAAGCCATTCTTTGTGATGCGTCACCAAATGCTATCTGTCAACTTTTAACTTAATGACTTTTTTCAATATTTGGGGGCTTTCGAAGGGCACGGTGAGTTCGACCAAGAAATATCTTTTTTGACGATGACATTCAACACATGCTGGTTGTGGACTGTGGGGATGACGTCAGGTGGAACCGTACCACTGCCCACAAGTTACCCCTCAATATCGGCTGTTATACGCGCCTTTTTGCTCTCAAACGTCTCGATGATGTCCAGAGAGGCTATATAATGCGTATGATGTTTATTATATGCCGCCCGAGGTATCTGTCGAGCATCGAGTGCATTTGTTTTAGGTGGTTGACAAGGGTCCTTTTGTTCTGACAGAGAGGCAAGTGTACCACTCAAACGTTTCCCCCATTTGTAAATGTTGGTAAATGATGGTAGCGAGTCCAGGGCTGCATTAACAGCAAACTTTAAGACGCCCTAAGGAAGACGTACATATGGATTTCCACTCAGATCATATTTTCACTCATTTACATAAATTGAGCTATACCCTTGGGTAATAAGCGGCTCAACAACCGATTTCCAATATTCACTGGAATCTTGATTTATAAGAACTTTGATCTTAGTTTTAAAGTATTCCAATTGGAACCTTGGTCATTATCAAAACCTATGATGAACTTGATCACACTATTATTGTAGAATTTTTTCCTGTTTCCAGTGACCCTTTCTTTCAAGTTTCAGTCTAATGCTCTATTGGTTGTTGATCGCCCTATTTCCTTGTGCTACTGTAGGCCAGACAATGATTGTGGTTATAAATGTCTGAGGCCCGAGGGATATCAAAGCCGTTTTTTCATGTGAATCGGGCGATGTTATCGCCATATTGGGGACTGCCAACCCATTTTTTTAAGAAAAAATCACATTTCTATTCCCAACAGAGCAAGGTTAGATTTAGTTAAGTTCGTGCACTGTAAGGCAGAAGCGCATTGATGGCAAAAAGTATCTCTCTATATGGCAACTTTTAATTCAAGTTCTCACAGGTGTCAAACTGTCATGTTTTGTTAAGACCGACGTTCAATTTCATCATTTATTAGCCCCATGTATCTATTTTGCTGCAAGATGAGTGGATCAAGTCTAACCAAGAATTTTCCTCTGCGGGTCTTCTTTACATGGTTACTCGATTGCCCCAATGCTGTTATTCAACTACCTTAGGATAACCACTACATATAGACAAAGAATCAACATGACTGGGTATTTAATGACAGACCCATGCCTCTGGTGTTTTTTTCTTGAAGTTCGTTTTATTGATCTTTTGTATGTGTCTATGTTGTTGCGGTTAAAAGATTAAAGTAAAGATCTTCGTCCTACGGAGTGGTTATTACTTTATCTCCGTCCATGTCAAGCCATAACTTGTCCCGCACATTTTCAAGGTATTCGATGATAGTTATTGAAACACAATCAATAAAATAATTGTTCGACAGTGGGTCCCCCTGAAATGTTTCCTCTTTTTAATTCAAAATCCACAGAGTTCCAACTTGGCCCGCGCCCCGAACCGTTCAACCGAGAATACAGGTTTTCCACATAGGTTTATGTATGACAGGAGGTGGGAATCTTTCATAGAGTGAGAGATAAAGTGTGACTTACGCTGCCAAAGGCATCTGCGAGATCGAAAAAAGTCACATGTAATGTCTTTTTCTTTCTGAATTTAGAGTACGCAATTGGCCTCCTGAAAGTAATATTGTGTTCGATACAAGCCATTAATAATTAATTCCTTTCAAGAACGCTTTTTGAACATTAGGATTAATATCACCATTGTTTGTAAGATATGCCCCTGTTCTGTCAGCGAGTATTTGGTGAAACCTTGCTAACGCAGGATGTTAGGGATATCATTCTGAAATTCTCAGGCTGATCGGTCCCCCCCCCCTCACCGCTTTATATAGTTAAAACAACTTGTTGACTCGGACCAACTTTCTGGCGGGTTGGGCTCACCCTGAAGGATTTTGGTAAACAGGGTGCCTGGAATGTGGGTAGCTGGTAAGTTCTTCAGAAGACCATAAGGAGTCCAGTCCATTGCCAGGTGCCGTAGGTTTGCCTTCTTCTGCTTGAGAACAGTTTTGATATCTTTAAGGTTTTATTGACGACATAATCAAAAGGACATACTGATCATCCGGACCGATAATATAAGGAAACCATGACATATTTAGCAGTCCAAGTTTAAAGCTCAGTAGAGTATTTCTGCGGAAAATAGGGCATCAGCTACCTCCTTAGAAAATGTTGGAGTAGGACTGTCTTGATCATACGTGTCCTGAACGATTTTCTTGGAGTAGCCCCAAAAATCTGATCTATATTGTTTTTCGTGGTGAGAGCACTTGTTTTTCTGATCACTTTTTGCGTTTTTTTTCCTGCTTATTTAGAAAAGAAACCAGTTTTTGACTGCTGATCTGAAAAGCTGTTTATCTTCAGAAGTGCATTTTTTGAAAATGCTTTTTTTTCGCCGGGCGAATTTTTTTCCCTTTTACTCGTGGCTTCAGCAAGTGTTTTGGTTCTGATCAATGTAATTTTTGGAAGACTGTTTTTTAATAAATTCCTTATGTTGCTAAAAAATCAGTCAGCAAAGCGGGGAAGCAATCCGCTGCTATCAATTGGGGTGAGTCCCCGCAACCAGACTCAGATGGGTAGAAAGATAGTAAATAACGAATTGCAGAGTTGTGAGTCCCTACTCATTAATTGTAAAATGTTGAATATTAAACTGAACCCTTAGTGAATTGTGAATAACAGATTAAAAGTAACGACGCTATAGTCTACCCTAATCATGATGGTATTGTCCCCCTTGAGCGAATGCTACTACACGGTAACTAATCATGCGTGGCAAGTGGTTCGCACCATCCAGTTGGTAACTGGTATATCAAACCAGTACAGTTCGGGTGGCAATTGGTACCAGGCTTCTCTCTCCTCTCTTTTTTCTCTCGGAAATAAAAATATCTTTAAAAATTATGGCAAAATTAAGTTCAAAGTCAATAATGAGCTCACCAGTTACCTCGGAGAAATATGAAGTTCCTGACGACAAGTATGGATGACACAGGAACTAGCTGAGCGGACCGTAAACGCAACCAATTGCAAGCCCGGTTGATGAACCCCCCGGTCTTCAGCTAGGGCGCCATATAAAAAAAAAAAAAAAAAAAAAAAAAATAGGCACTCAATTCATTGACTCTTAACGCTACATTAGTTTCACGCTGTATTCCATCGTCTATGGAGCCCGGACTGTGGCTCCCGGCGGACTATATTGCTTTCACACGGTTGTAGAAGTAATTACAGTCCGCAGACTCATTAGTCCGGCTACAACGGTAAAGAATAGGGGCACTCGATTTAGTTTACTTTCCCACCTGCAAAACTACGAACGTTGTCGTCTAGGGATCCCGCATTGTCGGCTTACGGTGGATTATAATACTTAACACCGGGTAAGTAAGGAAATGAGAGCCCCCACCGAGAGAGCGCCCTCTACCTATGTCAGCATAAGGCCTACGGAATAAACCGTAGTATGTAGGTATGTCTGTATATGATGTATGTATGGTATATGTATTAAACCGAATAATGTTTTCTTGGCGATCCACACAAAATCATGTGATGAGGAATATGAAAAATGCAAGTCCTGCTAATAAAATAAATAATAAGCGATTCAAGATGTACTCAAAAGCAACCTATGGAAACCTCTTAACGCTTACTGCGCCATCCAAAATGGTCGCAATTAGTGGTGCCGAATTCAGTAGCCTTTACAGTAAGTCATTTTGAATTTAAAAATGTTTGAAAATGCCATTCAATATCAAATTTCTATGGAAAAATCGATACTTGACCTGGATTGTGGTGATAAGTTTCCATACACATGCGCAAGGCTTGCAATAATCTATTGTGTTGATTTCTCTGGGGATTCGCGTATCTTATAGTATGGGTCGGCGTGTGTTGATGGTTTGAGGTTGTTGGCTTTGGAACAATTGGGACTTTTCGGGTCTTAAAATGTAGTTAATGGTCCTAGGAATCCAAAATCAAATTGTTACCATTTTTTATCCTTCCGTTTGGCGGCCATCTTGGTTTTCACATGACGGAATTTTCAACAGTATTTTGCGCTATATCTGGACAGCTTAGCAACATAGACGGATTAAATTGGTGGCAATACCAATGTTTGTGAGTGTCAAGGAACACAACTATCGCATCCAGAAAGTCACGGGTTTCAGGGGTTCATCTTGAATTTCAAAATGGCGCCATGTTAAACATATTTTGCTCTCTATCCACATTTTATCAACATAGAATGCTCAGGCTGGTGGCAAAACCCATGTTTGTGATTGTCAGGAATGCCAATATTAACATCCAAAAAATCACAGATAGTTTCCTTCAGGAGGGCGGTCATCTTGAATTTAAAAATGGCCGCCCATTTTAAACATATTTTCCTATTATACTGCATTTCTGATCAACATAGAAGGCCTGCTCGTGGCAAAAACCCATGTTTGTGATGTTTGCGATGTCAGTGAATTCCAATATTACATCCAAAAAATCAAGATTGTTTCCTTCAGGCGGCCAGCTTGAATTTCAAAAAATGGCAGCCATTTTACAGATACTTCGCCCGATATCTGAAACTTCTGGAGCAACATGGAAGCTACAATTGGTGGACAATACCCATGTTTGTGATGTCAAGGAACACATTTACATCCAGAACGTCGTCAATCGTTTCCTTTGATGGCGCGCATCTGATTTCAAATGGCCTGCCATTTTGCAACGATACTTCGCTCAATATCTGGGACTCTGCGGAACATGAGAATGCTCATTTGGTGGCCCCTTCAACGAATACTCATGGTTGTGATGTTAAAGGAAATATATAGTACAATCTAGAGAGTCTGCATCAGCCATCTTCCATTTCAAAATGGATGTATTTTTTTTTTTTCATATACTTCGCCCCCCCAGTTGGTATATAGGTTCAATGTTAGGCTGTCCACATGTTCCAGGCACTTACAAGTATTGAAAACAAATATTCACAACTATCTATCTAGCGACCACAGCAGGGATGCTTGTAGAGCAAAATGTCTTGTCGTCATTAAGTTGGGATGTCAGGTGGATCCGCGCATGTCTCGATCATTCCGTCAATGTGTTAAAGGGACGACGACCCATGTTTGGGCATGGTAACCTCCAGCATGTGATTCCGAGACTACTTGATCAATTCGCACGGTAACAGGGTCCGGAACTAGTGCTCGGCTTTGGGCAACAGAAGATGAGATGGGAGGGATTGGAGTGATATTTGTGCTTTGGTCAGTTGCTCACGCCGGAGGATTATGTTTAAATGCATAAGAAGCCTGGTGTAAGGTGCCATCCAGTTTGTCCTGTAGCTCTTTCTTCATGGTCCAGGTATTAGATTCATATAACAGGATGCTCTCTCCACTGGCAGGCTCTAAAGAACTTCAGCTTGGTTTGAATTGGAGATATCAAATTAGGTGGTGTAGCCAAGGTTGTCCTTTACGTGACAGGAAGTCTTTCTTGCTGTCGGCAACAAAGGACCCAGGTACTTGAAGTCCCTGGCCTCTTTGAGTTGGGTACGGTCTGTAGTGCAGATAGGTTGATGATTATCTTCCTCATTGACGGTCAAATATTCCATCTTCTTCACATTTAGATATAGGCCGACTTTGTCTGCAGCATTCTTAAGTAATGTTAGTAGATCTTGTGCACCACATATTTAGATCGGCTGTTAGAGCTAGATCATCTGCATAGTCAAGGAACTTGACTATGCAGATGGTCTGTGAGATGCTGACTTTTGTGACGTCTAGAACACTTGGGTTGATGGTGAGTCCCTTATCGTTCATGATGTCAAGACTGTCTGAGAATGTAATCAACCACGATTACAAAGAGATAGGGAGCAAGAGTATCTCCTTGGAGGATTCCGGTAGTTGTTAGGAACTCCTTTGTGAGCCCATCCATGGTGTGCACAAAGCTAGATGGGTTATCATACATGATGGCAATTGCTTTGACAGTCTCGTCTGGGACACCATAGTTGACACTGTCAAAAGCCTGGGAAAAGTCTACAAACACAATTGAAGCTTTTCTCTTGGAAATTCTCATCTCTTGTATGATCCTTTTGAGGGCAGGTAGGTAGTGATGGTCTGCGGTAGTGTTGACCTGCCTTTACGAAAACCATTCTGGTTTCGTCTGAGAATGGGATCTATGTGAGAAACGATTCTATTGAGCAGCATTGAGTTGTAGATCTTAGAGGCCAGTGGTAAAAGTGTGATTCCTCTGTAGTTTTGGGGTTGTTGGAGGTCACCTTTCTTTTGCAGAGGAGTGATGAACGATGTTAATTAATATAATAAGGCGGCTGGTTTGTTTCCCATGTAGGTGTCGTTTATTCCCAAAGTTGATCATGAAAAAGTGGATTCTTCCACATTACTGCAGGAATGTTGTCGAGACCAGGCGTCTTGGTGTTATTCAGTTTCTTAGGCAGATCAGAAGCTCCTCTATAGTGAAATGGTCAGTCTTGATAGATAGGACATCTGCTATTTTGTGATTGAAGAAAGGTTCATCAAGGTTAGTGTTATTCTGAACTAGTTTGCCAAGTAGAGAACTAAAGTGCTGAAACCATGTGTCGAGGCACTCTTCAGTTGTTTCACCTTTGATTCTCAGTTATAGGTGGGGTAGCTTTCTTATCAGTCAGCTCCATCAGTGCCTCCCAGGCAGCAGCATGCTTGTATTTGAAAGGTAGGGTGTCAAGTGCTTCAGCATTGGACTTAACATGCTCCTCAAGCACCATAGTGTAAGCATCATCAAGTGCAGCCTTAGCAGCATCAAGGTTCTTCTTGGAGCTTCTGGTGGATTTAGTACGGTGCTTCTTGGCGGCAGACTTCAGTTTTTCTCTGCCTTTGATGATTTTGTCATTTGAGGCAAAGGCAGTAGTCTTCTTCTTTCTTCTAGGTAGCATCTCCAGTGCAATTTTTTGTTAGCAGAAGTGACAGCTTCATATACTGTGCTGGGGTTCTAATCTTCAAGCTCATCAACAAGAGTGTTGAACTTCGCAGAGTTTGTATCTCCCACTACCTTTCTCCAGTCAATTGTTTTCATCTCTAGTTGGGGGTTTACTCTGGCGGTAACTTATCCTGCTCCTGCAAGAGACAATTCTATGATCAGGCTTAACAGTTTCCAAAGTGTTGTAGGTTCTTGAGTTCTTAATGCTGTTAATCCACCCCTCTCTGACCAGAATGTAGTCCAGCTGGACAAGTTCTCCATTTGGGCGACGTTATGTCCACAGTCTACTTACTTGATTTTGGATTTTGTTGCCAGTGGCAACAAGGCTCAACCGTTTCACAAAATCCCTCATGCACACCCCATCTCCGATGGATGCGTCTCTGCACGCAAACAGCGTGTCCCCAGGCCCGTCTAGCACCGCAATATCCAGGGATGCACAGAAGATTATGGGCATACTCACCAAAAATGTCAAAAGAAATTACAGCAATACTGAGTACAAACCACAAACCAATTTGGGTGCTTTGATGTGGGTCGGTCATGGTTGTTCCCATGACCCACATACGACCTCGTCCTCGTTCGTTATCCATACAAAAAAAATCAGAAATAACCCTTCCAGTGGAGTTGATTCTTCAACTCCAACGGTTTTGGAATAAGAAAATATTCCTTGACAACATATAAAAAATTCAGAATTTTTCGTCAAGGTTTCGCTTTTACGTGTTAAACCAATGGCGACGTCTGAAATTTGGATTTCTTGACCGCCCTCCCCTGTCTAGATGGTAGCAGTAAATGACGGTTGTTTCAGGATTACCATCAGTGTAAGCTTCAGGATGCGCTCATTACAGTTGACAAGGCTGGCACGCGACTTGAGAGCCGTTGGTGAAAAAAGAAACCCCACACCTCCTGTAGCTGCATTTTTCTTATTCTTCCAGGCGTAGGCTGTAATAAGTGCATAGCCATGGATATTCTCCTGTAGTAGATGTTTACTGTGCCTAATGGGTTATGCAGATGACATCAATATCATACAGTTGTGCTTCATGTACAAGCTCTTCTTTCTTGGCTGTTGTTGATAGTGTCTGGATGTTGTATGTGCCGATGATGAAAGCAGCATTACGTTTAACAAAGTTGTCCATGCATCTTTTGTCAATATCAGGGTTGGACCTTCCAGTAGTCTTTAGGACCAACCCATCGTCTGAGGTAAAGTGCCTTGCCCAAGTGCACAACACATTGGCGACAGCGGGGCTCGAACCCACAAAACTTATGCTTATGAGGCGAGTGCTGATCCACTGCACCACATGTGCCCTGGCCTCAACATGTTACCATGTTGGATTAAGGCCTACCCATCCCAGTGCGATTTGGAAGGGACTTTACATGGCTATACGAACCATGAGGCGCCGGTCACCCACTGCATACACCTGCACATTCCATTCAATGGGTGAGAACAAGGAGAAATTCCATAATCACACCAATGCAATTATGAATTTTCCGACCTTATAGGAACTATTTGAGTATGGCCAAGAAACCCGACTCTCAACTGTCGACGGTTCAGCGCTTAGACTGCTCAGCAACCATTTGAAATTCAAGATGGCCACCTGAAAAAACAATCTACGACTTTATGAATGTTATAAATGTGTTCTTTGCCATCACAAACATGGGTATTGCAACCAAATGAAGCCTTTTATGTTGCTCAGAAGTCCAGATATTGAGCGAAGTATATATTAAAAATGGCTGCATTTTTGAAATTCAAGATGGCCGCCAGAAGGAAACAATCTGCGACTTTTCGGATGTAATATTTGTGTTCCTTGACATCACAAACATGGGTATTGCCGCCAACTTGAGCCTCCTATGATGCTCAGAAGTCCAGATATAGAGCAAAATATGTTGCAAATGGCGGCCATTTTGAAATTCAAGATATCTGCCTGAAGGAAACAATCTGCGACTTTCTGAATGCGTTATTTGTGTTCCTTGACATCACAAACATTGGTATTGCCACCAATTTGAACCTTCTATGTTGCTCAGAAGTCCAGATACAGAGCAAAATATGTTGAAAATGGCGGCCATTTTGAAATCCATGATGGCCGCCAAACGGAAGGGATAAAAATGGTAACAATATGATTTGGATTCCTGGGACCATTATCTACATTTTAAGACCCCAAATTGTAGAAAAAAAGCCAACAAATGACACACTGTCCCATACTATTAGCTGTTTGCATGTATACAAAGGAACATTATTTGAAACCTTGGAAGCAAGGCCCTCTTCAGGCGGTGGCGGCCAAGCCTCATTTATTATAGCAACTCACCAAAAAAAGAAATTACAGCAATACTGAGTGCAAACCATGAACCAATTTGGGTGCTTTGATGTGGGTCGGTCATGGGTGTTCCCATGACCCACATACGACCTCGTCCTCGTTTGTTATTCATACAAAGAAAATCAGAAATAACCCTTCCAGTGGAGTTGATTCTTCAACTCCAACGTTTTTGGAATAAGAAAATATTCCTTGACAACATATAAAAAAAAAACAGAATTTTTCGTCAAGATTTCGCTTTTACGTGTTAAACCAATGGCGACGTCTGAAATGTGGATTTCTTGGCCGCCCTCCCCTGGCCCTCTTAGAAGTCGGTCAAAGACATCCAGAATCCATTCTAGCAGAAGGTAAGACAGATTCCAGACGATGTCGCATCTCATGCGAACACGTTTTTGCCTTCCAGGCTTGAACCTCCCATCGAACACCGTCTGGAGAAGAAAGATGTGTCTGTCTTTGTCGACTTCAAGAAAATGTTACGGTGTCTCGTGGGCTTCAAGGTCAGAAATACCCTTCAAACACAAATAAATGAGCCTTGTGCATAAGTGATCTGAATTTTATATAATAACACACTGTTTTAATATGATTTTAATCATATGGATTGCTTCAAGAATTTAGAATGTCCAAAACACAATTACAATTAAATAATAGCTAATAATGATACACTGGACGTCCTTACTGATCTTATATAGTACATCAGCCCGGCCCAGTTTTAGGCACCAAGGGGTAGGTGGAAGAGTAGAAAATTTCATTGCCACCACATGTTAGGTACATACGTGGGGATCATCGCCTGGGTGGATGTAGAAATCAGCTGAAGTGGTGCATTTTTTTATGGGCCAAAAAAGATCAAAATTGACCCAAATTAGGTAAAAATCATAGAATGGCGATTCCAACGTCATATTAATGTAGTAGTATTTAATTTTCCCCACTGTATAGCTGTAGATTCAAGAAGAATTTGAATGTTAGAATCTGGGGTTATTTTTGACCCCAGAAAGGACCAAAAGGGGTCAAAAGTGACCCAAATAAGGTAAAAATCATAGAATGGTGATTCCAATTTCATATTAATGTAATAGTATTTAATATTCCCCACTATATAGCTGTATATTCAAGAAGAATTTGAATGTTGGAATCTGGGGTTATTTTTGACCCCCAGAAACGGCCCAAAAGGGGTCAAAATGGACCCAAATGAGGTAAAAATCATAGAATGTTGATGTATTTATTCCATCTTAAACTAGTATTTCATTCCCCCCCCCCCCCACTCTATAGCAAAAGATTCCAGAAGAAATGGAATGTTGGAATCTATCTGGGGTCAAAATTGACCCAGAAAAGGCAAAAGAGGTCAAAATTGACCCAAATATGGTAAAAATCATAGAATGGTGATGTACTTATTCCAACTTTATATTAAAATGCAGTAGTATTTCATTTCTCCTCTCTATAGCAGTAGATTCAAGAAGAATTTGAATGTTGGAATCTATCTGGGGTCAAAATTGACCCAGAAAAGGCAAAAGAGGTCAAAATTGACCCAAAATATGAGTCGGTAAAAGTTAAAAATGGCAAGGTAATCATTCCACTTATATGCATTTTAAAACTTCTAAAATGAAACCTCATTTCTATTAATATATTGGTAGTAGATAATAAACTAAATTTTGACATTATGGGTCAAGATACACCTAATTTAATAGTTTCATCTTGATTGAATCGCCTGACTCCAATACCCATCTGTTAAATATCTTGCCCGTATCATTTCAACCAGTTTTGATATGAGGGCTAAAAACGTGATTTATGAAGCCTCCTAGAATACTGTATAAATAATAAATTCTAAGTTATATCTTATAATATCTAAGTTCAATATTTTAAGTCCTACGATTTCACAGAGTAAATGAGACAAATAGTACCTTTCCACAGACACCAATATTATATTCTGAACACTTCCTGTAAAATCTGTTGATCCCGGGGACGAGGCTATTTAAGGCCAAGTAAAAAAAATAAAACAGTTGATCGGCCAGACTTTTGAAAAAAGTTGGTGAGGGAGGCCTTTATTATTTGTTATTTTATTATATTTTTCAAAGATGGCCGCCATGTCTAAGATGGCCAACTGGCCACCATGATATATTTGAATATTGCGTTTGCGTTGTGGAAATAGAAGTATGTAATGTGGAATTAGAAGTATGTAATAAGGTTGAAGAAATTGCTCAACAAATGAAGGATACTCTTTAACACTTAAGCGACCAAGGGGGGGGGGTCCTAGGGACCCTCCAAATTTGTTTTCGCGCTGGCCGCTTTACGCGTGGGTTTTTCGCGCCGAATTTTTTGTAATTGTCAGACTTTTAAATGCGCTTCTTTTCATACCAAAAAAATTAAAATCGGCCAAGCCGTTAATGAGTTAATTAGTGAGGGTCCCATGGAACCCCCCCCCCCCTTGGGCACTAACGGAAGTCATTTGATAATATTTTTAAATATAAGAATAAGAAACCGAGAACCAAAGCAATTTTTTTTGCTGATATAAGTTCACACATACATGTAGGTAAACAATTATTAGTAACATTAAAAATAATTAACCCTTTATGTGCTGAAAACAAAACAATTTCATCATGTACGTTGCCAAAGCGTTACTGTACAATCTCTATGGGAAAATGACATGTATTTTGCAACACCCGCAAAAAATACAGGATTCCCTAAAACTGCTGGTTTTGTGTTAAATATAAGTAATTTGGGTCTTCTAGAATAGATATCAACATAAAATAAGTTTTCAAAAAGTTTGATGTAAGCGCAAGGCTCACTGGAATTTTCCGTCTTTTTGCCCATTTTTCGCGTGTTTTGAAAACAATGTTTTGCCCCTAATTTGCAGCCCAAATAACAAATTTCATTTTTTATTGCTGATTTGGGGTTGCCTTATGACCCTTCACATGTGGTATAAATTTCGTACAAAAATTCCCTCGGGAAAATGGTTTCTTTAGGGGGGGTCCCATGGAACCCCCCTTGGCACCAACGGGAGTGAAAACCCCTTGGTCACTTGAGTGTTAAAATAGCTATGAGAGTTCAATAGTGCTCCGATATTTTTTGTTAACTTCATTTTCCCCCTTTTTAGCCTTCTTTTTGGTGGTGTTGTTGTTTTTTTTAAATAAGAAATAACAAAATCAACCAAAACGTTGTTGCTTTTTTTTTAAATAAGAAATAACAAAATCGGTGCGGCGTCCAAAATCGGAGCGGGTGGGGACGATCAACTGGTTTATTTTTTTACTTGGCCTTAGAGAGTGGATCTTTAATCAATTTGACTCCAAAATTGACCATAGAAAGGGCCAAAAAGAAATCAAAATAGAACCCAAAAGAGTGTGAATTAAAAGCTATCAATTGGGCAATTATACTGTCGAAGTTAATCTTTTGAGAAGCAACTGGAATAGACAAATGTTTGCACTTTTTGTCAGCTGGCAACCACATAGATTTGCATCAATTGATGAAACGATTGCCATGTTGGCAAAGGTGGACAATATCATCATCATCTTGTGACTTTTGTCGAAATCCGTGGCGTACGTCTTTGCAAAACGTCTTTATCATGTATTGCTGCTCCGCACTTCAAAGTCAGCCTGTTATCATCTGATGCATAGCATATCAGAGTATATATGTTTTAGTGATCTGCTTCCCTCTTGGACATGGAAACTCAACAGAATAAAGGGCTGATATAATCTGATCTTGTCCTTGACTTGAAGCAATGCCCACCGTAACTGTGCTCTATTCTGTTCCACAAATTGTGGTCATAGGATGTATTTCCTCATAAATCCGATTTCGTAGATGTTTTTTCCAGGAAGGTATTTTCAACTGGCATGAGTTCCTGGTACGTGCCACTAAAAAAAAAGCCTGCAGCTCCCCCCCTGTCATTGTCAATTGGTGTCGGCACCATACATTAAGATGTTTTCCACCGGCCTGTAGAAGGCAAATCTTAGTTGCTCTTTAGACAACAGACTTTCATATATACTTATCCATAATAGTAAACATTTGTGATAATTTTCAGGGCAGAAAAAACCAAAAGAACAGATTTAACAACATTTTAGGATTACTTTCCATTCTACAGAAAGACCAACTGTTTCTTCTCTCTTACTGGATTGTTTTTTATTTACCTAGTTTTCAGAAAAAAAAACACCCTGAATTGTGGCAATATGGGTTAATTTGACCAATTTGGTGGAACCAGTTTGATCCATTTTCACAGTTTTTTTGCGAATGTCAGTAAAAGAAAACCGTAAATTAGGAGAGGGGGCAATTTTTTTTTTTTTTTTCAAAAGGGACTTCGCCAAAAATACAAAGGGAAATTTGGTCCCCCAAAATTACAAAGGGAGCAAATCAGGCAAAGGTCGGACTTTTTTGACCTACATATTTTCTCTCGCAAAATCCATTTTTAAGGGGTTTATGGGACCTTTTGGAATGGGATCGTCAGACCCACCGCCCCTTCCCCTGTTACAAGCCTGATTTGTGCAGTTATTACAAATTTTAACAGAGCAAGACTGCAGAAATGTAAACCCTGGAATAATGCCTCTGGAAGAATTGTTTATATATTTTGACCAAATTGGTTGTAATTTGACCATTATATCCAAATTTTTCAATTTTGGATGTCCCTACTGCATCAAAGTGAATAAAGGTTCAAATGGGCAATTGATTCTGAATTCCCTTCCCTGCCTTAAAGAGCACTACAGTGATTTTATATCCGAAAGAGTCCCAAAGTTAAGTTGTGAAAGGAGATCTTTTTACAAGTGTAGAATCAGCCGTATAATTCATATTCCTATTACTACTTTTCCAACTGAAGAATTGAAAGAAAAAGGACGAAAACGACAGTGTTCAAACCGACAGCCATTCAAGTATCATAAAAATGTTCCCTAAAAAATTATGTGGGCATTTTATTGTTTTGTTACAAGCGGGAACCATGTCATATCAACTCTCATATGGATAGTGTTTCTTTTCTCATAAAGTTTTGCCAAAAAAAAAATATAATTTATTTTTTGGCCTTTTTTGAGGTCCAAAATGATGATTTTGCCAAAAATATGATTTTTTGAAATTTTGATGTATTTGATATCTCTTTCAAACAGAGCTTAATTCAGAAAAAATTAACCACTTTTAAAGTAATTTGGACTATGTATTTACGTCTTAAATCCAATTACCAACACATAATTTAAAATAAAGAAAATAAAAGCATTCAGAGCAATTTTAAGATTTAGATCATTTTTCTCAAATTTGTTTAATTTGAAGACTTAATGATGCCCATAACATGTTTAAAGGTAAGCACAAAAGCATAAAAAAATACGTTAGACAACAGTTCTGTTTGACCTAAGTGTGAACATGCCTTTTTACGTTTAAGGAAAGTAGAAATTACAGTAGCGATAACTTTAAAGGGGCAATTCTATGATATTTACAATGATGCTAATCATCGGAGGACATCACACATAAGGATTTTTGATCCGAAAATAGATTTTTCTGATTCACTGTATTTGCTTAACTAGAAAGACATGTATTTAGATGACATTCGTTTTAAAAAAAAAACAATTTTTTACTTTTTTTATTTTACAAATTAACTCATTACTGTATAAAAAAAAAAGAATAAAGCATTCCAATGCTTTTACTTTGAAGGAGAAATTACAGTATGATAACTTAAAGGGGGCAATCTCGATAGGTTTACAATGATTGCTTACCATCGGATTAACATTCACATAGTGATTTTGGTCCGCAAATTGGATGTTATGATTTCACTGTATTTGGTTATTAGAAGACATGTAGTTTTTATTATGAAAGTATTTTTAACCATATGGATGGGCTCAATATGTTAGTCATAATTAACTAATTAATGTAGTAAAAAAAAGAAAAGCATTCCAGCGCATTAAAGTCAGTTTTCTCAAAATATGTTTGTACTATGTGTACATACATGTAAAGTAAGCACAAAAGCAAAAAACACTTTAACACAGTTCGTTTGACCTAAAGTGATGAATTGCTTGTACTTTTTAGGAGAAATTAACAGTAGTGGTTAACTTTAAAGGGGCAATCTAAGGATATGTTATACAAGATTGCTATAATATCATTAATCATCGGATAACCATTCACATAGTGATTTTTGGTCCGAAAATTGGATTTTCCTGATTTCACTGTATTTGTTTAAAAAAACAAAAAAACTAAAAAATTAACAAATTAAATGTAGTAAAAAACAAGAAAATAAAACATTCCAGATCCATTTAATGGTGTCATTTTCTCAACAATATGTAAATTTGAAAGCTAATGATTTAGACACATGTTAAGTAAGTCAAAAACTCCAAAATCAGTAAACATGTTCAAACAGTTTGAGACTATCGAAAATACAATTCGCTCACTTTTTAATTAGAAAATAAGCTGTGTGTTACCTTTAAGGGGACAGTCTAGGTTATGTTAAAATAATTGGGGTAGGTCAACAGAATAATCAAATGTTCATTTGGACTGAAAATTTGATTTGCTAATTTCCTGTAAATGTACTTGATCACTTCAACATAGCTTTAGTTAAAATCAGTTTTGTAACAATTTGAACGACACACTTGGTCATAGTAACAATCAATGTCAGAAAAAAACAAAGAAAAATTTTAAGTATTATGGTTCTTTAAGACATTCTGCGCTCCAAATTAGGTTAATTTGAATAAAATCAGCTGACTTAATGGACAGGCAGAACATCAAGACCTACGAAGATGTAACATAATTTAATATTATTAGCGCTTTTTACTTTTTATATTAAGATTAATATAAAATAGCTCTTACCAGCCTAGTATAAAAAATACAGTTTACTATAATTAATCAAGAGTGCAAAGTAAAGGTATTACTTAACTTGTTGTACAAGCTTGGCCAAAGAATTAAGTACTGATTTCATTCACTACAAAGGAACATTCTTTGTATGATAACTAACTTACTTTGTACAACCATATAGCACATATAGTTGACAATTAAGTCGGGTAAGTTTATAATCCATTAATTTATCATTGTAAATACAACTAGATTGTCTATTGTAAACTATCCTCACTTTCATTTTCACGACGGACGCGTCAAAAGCGGGGGGAGCCCACGTAGGAGACATCCGCCTCTCAGGGACTTGGACAAGAAGCTGGCCAAGCATCACAATCCACACTGGAGCTTGGGAAGTTCATCTGGCGCTGAGACAGACCACCCTCCATCTAGTCAAGGGAGTCACGTCCTAGTCCAGTGCTACAACATGGTCGGGGTCGCTCCCACATAAACAAAAGCAGGGAGAAACCAGGATGTCGCACCCTTGGCCTAGCATACAGTCAACGTCTGAGTGGTCTCCGTCATCGATCACCCTGTCACCCTGACCGCGTTCACCGTCCCGGTGAAAACAACACCCTGGCAGATGCCCTATCGAGGAAGACATCCCGGAAGTCGGGGCCAAATCGAGAGTCCGGGGGGGGGGCGTCGGTGGAGTGGCAAACCTCAGAACCCCAAGATATGACATACCAGGTTTTCACAACAGTCTGGCAACACCCGCCACGATGTACCTGTATTCGCAAACCGCTCAACGCCCAGCTTCCCGACATACGCTCGTGTGCCAGGGACCCCAGCGGCTCTATCACCCGGACCCATGACAATGGAGTGGGCGGAGTCACACGTATACGGCCTTCCCTCCGATCGCCCTACTTTCCTTTCATCGAGTTCTTCTAGCTCAAGTTCACCAGGGACAAAAGCACTGCCCGCAGAAATTCTTCTTGTGTGCCCGAATTGCCTCGGCAACCGTGGATTCCAAGACTCCTGTCGCGGCTGTACGCCAACCCTTGACTCTTCCATGAGGAAGACCTGATAACAAGACTATCCGGGGGGTATCCTTCCGATGGAGACTCTGAAGGCGTCTGCCAACCTGACTGCATGGCCAATTTTATCCATCCCCAGAGCACAGGCCTTTCGCTCCAAGCTGACCGTCTGGGGCGGGAGAGGCAGGGAGACCTACAACAAGGAAGACTAATAATTCCAGACTAGGTCAGTACATGCAGGAACGGTGACCAGGGATCACAAGTGGACCCCCTCGGCGAGCAACTCTAAGGAGGCGGCGGACTCCTTTCGTTTCCGATGCAGGTGTCCGAAGATGGAGCCAACCCCACGCACAGTCAGGAGTTGGCGCACGGCAGTAGGAGCCCTTCATCTGGGGTTTGGCGAAGGCATCACTGTGTCTAACTCGCCAGCGCGTTCGATGACCCCCTCATCAATTTAATGCTACATCGACGACGGCCGCCTAACGCCTTCGTCTCTGGTACACCATGGGACCTGCCACATCCATCCAGCATCTCAACAGATCCTCCTTATGAATAAAACCTCTTCACAGGCGTCCCTACTAGCGGACCCACCAAGAAGACTACTCTTCCTTGTCGCCGCAGCATCAATCAGGCAGGAGAAGTATCGTATATCCATCTCCTGTCTATAGCAGAGAATCACTCACCTTAAGAGGGAACGCCGCTCTCCTTCTCCCGAGTCAGGTTTTACCTGTCCAAGAATCAATCTCTCCAGCTTCACTCCACAGCCTATCATCCTCCTAGATCTCCGACAAATCTTCAGTTCCAGCGATGAGGGACACTGGTGTCCAGTTAGAGCCTTGAAGTTTTACCTCACCAAGACTCAGCCCTATAGTGGGCTCACGACCATCTTTTCCTCAATTCCTTTTCCTCACAACTCAGAAGACGTTTCGTTTTCGACCGGCCTCCGAAGACGACATTAAACATAATGGATCGTGGCAGTATAAAGGAGAGTCTGCTAGTATACGAGTTCGTCGACGGGGCGCACAGTAGGAGGCGTCACGACGTAATAGTCAGGCGGCTGCTTGGGCCTCCTACCGGGGGACCTCTATACAAGGATGCCATTGACGCTATGGTATGCGCTTGTTCTTTTACATTCCAACAACTTTATCTCCGAGATGTCCTAGTACGCAACAGTTCTACGGCAGCTATATCCTATCATCAGTTTCCCTCATCACATGAGCAACCCGCCAAAGCTCCCAGTAGCACTTTTACCCATAGAAGTCGGTAACTGATCCAACTATTCTTAATTGGTTTGTTCAAAACCTTCTCCCTGCGAACCTATAATCACATAAGCTTCCTCCGCTGTGGCCTTATGGCCCGAAGCACTCTGGTATCCGTGTTGACTCTACCAGTTGCAATTTGTGGCGTAAGTCAGGCTTGAATGGGAAACGTACTAGGAGATTATGTGATTTCCCCTCTCCTCCCCTCTCTCCCGGGGAGAGTCATATCACCATCATCTCCGTTACACTACCATACCGCCTTACTCCCCCCCCCCCCCCCCTCACGGTGTTCGCTCTCGCCGCCGTGGAGTCAAGCCGGTGGAAAGAGCATACCAAAATAATCCAGAAGTCAGTGTTTCTATATCACGCCCCCGATGCGTCCGCAGTCAGGGGTCGTCGAACTTTCCAGTGGTAACTTCTTGGTGTCCAACAGATCACGGAAATATTAGGAACACAAAGACAAAGTCTTGGAATATTGTATTTGTAACGACCTTTTAAATAAAAACTTATAAATCAAAAACGATGATAATTAATTATCACCAACGAGTCATTGAAGGCAATGGATTTAGCAAAATCAAAATAATGCCTGTTGCGGTCCAATATGTGTTTTCCTCCATACATGGGAAAAACTATGTTAGCTTTATTTCTAAATTAAAAAGTGCAGCATTATCTTTGGTCAGTCAAACAAGTTTTATAACAGTTTTGAGAATTTTTTTGTGACTACCTCTTAAACTTTGTGTAAATCATTGGTTCAAATATAGTTATGTTGAGAAAATGACCTTAATGCTTCTTTAAAGCTTTTAATATTTCCTTTGTTTTTTACTACATTAAATTTGTTAATATGACTAAATATAGCCACCTCGGTTCTTTTCGTTTGGAAAAAAATAAGACCATATTGCTTAAAAAACTAAACTGATTTTCATCTAAACCTACAAATGTCTTCCTTCTAATTAACATACCGTGAAATCAGAAAATCCAATTTCTTGGTTTCGGGCCAAAAACACTATGTGAATGTTCATCCTATGATACAAGCAAATCATGTAACATATCCTCGATTTCCCCTTTGAAAGTTAACACTACTGGTAATTTCTACTAAAGTAACAGCACATTCACACTTTATCTTTAGGTCAAACCGAACTGTGTTAATGTGTTTGATGCTTTTTTGTGCTTACTTTAACTTACTTTAATAAACATGTTATGTTGCATCAATAAGTTCAAAATAAATAATATTGAGAAAAATGACCTTAAATCTGCTCTTGCCATGCTTTTATTTTCCTTTATTTAATTATGTTTAATTTGTTATTAAGACGTAAAGATAGTCCCAAATTACGTAAAAATACTGATAAGCTTGTTTTGAAGATATCAAATCCATCAACAAATCTCAAAAAAAATCTATTTAGTTGGCCAAAAAATCCTCTTTTTTTTTGGCCCAAAAGGGGCCAAAAAAAATAAATTTTTATTTTTTTGAACAACTCTTGAGAAACTAATAAATACCATATGAGCAAGTTTGATCTGATAAGGTTGCCACTTGTAACAAAAATGCCCACATAAATTTTTTTCTGAACACATTTTGATACTTTGGCTGGCTGTCTGAAAGATATGAATCTCCATTGAATTACGTGTTGCAGTTAGTGTCAGTTTGGTTTCGGACACCAGGACTAAAATACGATTTTATCCTTATGGGTTGCTCTTCTTCTGTCTAATCACGTCTGGGTTGGATAGGGTACCTATACTTGGTGCAGACCTGAGAAAATCTGATTTTTGGATGATTTCTTTTTGTTTTTGATTTTCTGATTTAGCATCACTGATAGTGCCTTTTAATATTGAAACATGTATATACAATTTTCCTTGTTTTTTATTCCCCATATAGTCATTTTTTAACCATTTGGCCATTCCTTGTCTTCTGGGTTTACATTCACATTCTTCAATCTACAGCTATGGGCAAATACACTATATACTATTATACATTTTTAAAATAAGATGGAATAAATACACACACATTTGATTTTTACCATATTTGTGTCAATTTTGACCCCTGTTGGCCCCAATCCAACATTCAATTCTTCTTGATCTGCAGTCTTATAGTTGGGGGAATAAATAGTATTTTGAGAAAAATGACCTTAAATGCTCTGGAATGCTTTTATTTTCTTTATTTTAATTATGTTTAATTTGTTATTTAAGACGTAAAATATAGTCCAAATTACTTAAAAAATACTGATAAAGCTTGTTTTGAAGATATCAAATACATCAAAATCTCAAAAATCATATTTTTGGCCAAAAATCATCTTTTTTGGCCCAAAAAGGCCAAAAAAATAAATTTGTATTTTTGGCAACAACTCTTATGAGAAACTATACCATATGAGCAGTTGATCTGACATGGTTGCCAGCTTGTAACAAAAAATGCCCACATAATTTTTTTCTGAACACATTTATGATACTTGGCTGGCTGTCTGAAAGATATGAATCTCCATTGAATTACGTGTTGCAGTTAGTGTCAGTTCGGACACCAAGGACTAAAATATCCGATTTTATCCTTATTAGGTTGCTTCTGGTCCTATCACTTCTAGGGTATGGTATAGGATACCTATACTTGTGACAGACATGAGAAAATCTGATTTTTGATGATTTTTTTGATTTTCTGATTTAGCAAATCACTGATAGTGCCTTTAATATTGAAACATGTATATACAATTTTCCTTGTTTTTACCCATTTTAAGTCATTTTTTAACCTTTTGGCCATTTCTGGGATTTACATTCAAATTCTTCAATCTACAGCTATGGGCAAATAAACTATATACTATTACATTTTAAAATTAAGATGGAATAAATACATCACCATTTGATTTTTTACCATATTTGTGTCAATTTTGACCCCTGTTTGGCCCCAGATTCCAACATTCAAATTCTTCTTGAATCTACAGCTATATAGTGGGGGAATTAAATAGTACATTTCAATATGAAGTCAAAATAAATAAATCGCCATTCTATGATTTTTACCTAATTTGGGTCAATTTTGACCCCTTTTCAACCCTTTCTGGGGTAAAAACTAACCCCAGATTCCAACAATCAAATTCTTCAATCTACAGCTATATTATATAGTGGGGCAAATGAACTGTTACATTTCAAAATTAAGATGGAATAAATACATCACCATTCTATGATTTTTACCATATTTGGGTCAACTTTGACTCATTTTGGGCCCTTTCTGGGGTCAAAAATATCCCCAGATTCCAACATTCAAATTCTTCTTGAATCAACAGCAATATAGTGGGTGAAATTAAAAACTATTACATTAATATGAAGTTGGAATCACCATTCTATGATTTTTACCTTATTTGGGTCAATTTTGACCCCTTTTTGGTCCTTTCTGGGGTCAAAATTAACCCCAGATTCCAACATTTAATTTTTCTTGAATCTATAGCTATATAGTGGGGGTATTTTATTAGTAATACATTTCAATATGAAGTCGGAATAAATAAATCACCATTCTATGATTTTTACCTAATTTGGGTCAATTTTGACCTTTTTTGGCCCATAAAAAATAATTGCACCACTTCTGATTTCTACATCCACCCAGGTGATGATCCACACATATGTCCCCCTAACACCTGGTACCATTGGCGTTTTCTACTCGACCGCCTACCCTAACTCGAAAAATAGAGCCTTTTTCTTACTAATAATGTCCATAAATGGACCAAAATGAACCACTCGTCTACCGAAGGGGGGGGGGGGTGGTTACCCCCTCCCCATTTCAGGGTTTTTTCCCCGGGCTTGCTAAATTGACCCCTTTTGGTGCCCCAATTATTTATGTAATTGTCAATTGTCATGTTCCGCTCCTTGTATCAAAAAAACAAACCTCCATTGGGGGATGGGTGAGATACAGGGTGATCCTAACGTGATGGATAGGGGGGAACCAACCCCCCCCTTCGGAAGAGAAGTACCAACTGCCATAACACAACCACAGGAAATAACACTTGCTTTTGGTACTAATAGAAGCTATGGTCCTCCTTTTCCCATGATACCAAAATGAGTACCCAACATGCTAGCATTACGTCACAATGAGTCATAAAGTTACGCATGTCAGCAAACAACTGCCATTTCCAAGACACACACAGTGAAAAATTCAATTTTCGCCAAAAAGGTTAGGAAAATCAGTTATTTTCAGCGGTTTTTTGACTCTACTTGTGGGAACTGACTAGTTTTTAATGACAGCATGTTGAGCTATAATAAGGTGTTTGAGTCGCAATGCGAAAAATCAATTTTCCACCCTATATCAGTTTTTTTCGTACTTTCCTCAACATTGACTCATGGTGACGTCAGTATATGGGATGTTAGTACTTATTTGGTACCAATGGAAAGATGAAACTCTAAGCTATCCTTTGGTACAAATATAGGAATCGGGTGTTCAGTAAGAAAATCACCAGGGGGGGTGTAACAACCCCCCCCCCCCCCCTTCGGGCAATTTTGTTACAAAAAATGGCTTCAGTGGACGAGGTTGGTTTTTAACGAAGTGTTGCAGTTCAACGATTATGTCCTCACAGCGAGACTCCAGAATGACCGCCTGCAATATAAATCCATGGTAAATATTATCCATGGAAGACGACGGGGTTTATCCTTCGACGACACTAATATTCTGCAGTAATCTAAATGTCCATCTGTCGCAAATGTCCACTCAGACCATCAACTGGAATCCCTTTTTTGATTAAAAAAAGCTCCATTGGCTTGAAAAAGTTACAGCAGAAAGTTAAACTTTCAATCTTCTATGGTATCCAAAATATTAGCACTGGTACTGCACCAATCTACCATCCCTAGAGATAAATTCTGCTGGCCTACAGTCTCTCCAGTGAGCACTCTTTGTCATCTGACAGCTAGATCCACCAATATCTAAATATAACCATTACAACATCATCATGCATAATCATAACCTAGCAGTGGCCAATTGAATCACACATAAATTAGCTCATCTGCATTGCATTATCTTTAAATGAAAGCACGAGAAACTACCTATTTTGCAAGCTACAGAGTGACCCAATAAAAAACTTTAACTTACCAAAATGAAAGTGATATCTTCCACTTTTTTTTAATTTGATATCTGTGGATTTTATTTTATCATAAAGAATGAGTAATTGAGCATCTTGCCTGAAAAAAAAAAATTGTTAATTTTGGTTGAGTGGTTCTCAAGATATGGTCCACTGAACAATTAATCAGCAAAACAGACTTGTCCACGGAGTATTATTTTCTTAGGCATGGAAATCCCCATTGCCCAAATCGAGCAGATCGTGTCTTACCCCCGCCCTGACACAAGACAGAAAACTGGTATTTAGCACAACTACAGACTGGGTATTTCATGATGGAATGATAAGTACACATAATGCTCAATTACCCATTCTTTATGATAAAATGAAATCCAAAAATATCAAATTTAAAAAAATGGAAAAATATCACTTTCATTTTGAGTAAAGTTTTTATTGGGGCACCCTGTAGAATGATTTCAAAGCATAAACAACGTGGTATCTCAATAGAAAACGCAACTCTCGAACAAGTTGCCCGGTTTTGGGGTAACATTGACACCGCCAAATGTTTCCTGCAATTGGGTCTAGAACCAGCTGAAGCTAGAATTTGCGTGAGCTTAGGAACATATCACAGAGAACTAAACCCCAGTCTGGTGAACGTTCTTGTAAATCATGTGCATTGACATGGCTCAAAGCATTAATGACAAAAAAGGCTAAAAAAGAGCAAAGGGAAAGAAACGGCAAGACTTTGAGATGGGAAAGGCCTACTATAGAATGAGACTTCAGGCAAAGTGTATTTGATTAACGTTGGTATCAATGAAAAAAGAAACTTTTTTTGTAAAATGAATGTGAAATTTTGCATAACTGTATAACTCTTTGGGTGATTATATTTGATATTGCATATATTGTTTCTATCGTGTGATTCATGCTGCAATAAATAATAGTAATAAAAAAATTGCAGACATGGTAAACGTTGAGCTTTTACAAAAAAAAAAGTTTTCTGTTGAAAATTCCTTCATTGACTTCAAAATGTCATCTGCGGTCCCAGCATAAACGACATTAAACTCCCATGCATATGCAATCTAAATAAAGTTAATTAAAACAATTAAAATTCCATTGTTTTATTAATTATGTGCATCATTTAACGTTGTCCATTAATAGATAAGTAGCTTTATTTGCACTTGTTTTTAAGAATTGCGTGGCAGTTTTGATCAGTATCCGGAAAAATATTAGCTAATATTGACAGTATTAATCATGCCTACGTAAGCACCTCACCTATTAGGTGTTAAGGAGGGTGCACAAAAAAGGTCATCTGACTTAGGGAGTGGTCACTATTTACGCCAAGAATGAAAATGGAGTCATTTAAATTTTGGGCAAAATATTTCACGTCCAGCCTTCGCTTTTGTTCAAAGATTTCGCATTTCCACTTATGATTTTTCCAGTTAAAATTTCACCCCGATGAAAATATTCAGGTTCCCCCTCGCGCACACATTCCCCATGGCGTAAATAACGACTCCTCCCTTGACGACAATGGAGTACACCTTTGTCTAAAAAATTGACTAGTGATTGATCCTACCAAATTAATTAAAATCTTAAAAAGAACACAATGGCATGAAAAATATATTCAGACATAATGAAATTGACCCTTATAGCTAGCGGGCAGATCTCTTAGCGTTTACAAAGGTGACGCACCCCTAACAAGTACATAATTTTGCTAAAATAAATTGTCTAAAATTATCAAAATCAGTTCTACCCGTGTTCTCACTCTATAGGTGCACATTTTCTGAAAATGAATTAAAATGTCATCTACTTTTCCCCTGAATACAGTGCCCAGATATGTACACAACGTTCCATTGACTCCAGCAAATAATGTGCTATTGATAAGTAAATCCTCCGTTATGAATAGGACAACGATTTCCAGATTCTCTGGGACTCAGCCATTGTTATTGTCCAGGAGTTAAAAGCTTTTGAACTTTTTTCATCACCGACCGAATTTGGATGAGCTTATGGCAGCCTCATTCACGAAGAAAATAAAACTCAAACCTTCTGCTGGGAGTTCAATAACTTTGATCGTATTATTCAAAAGAAACGAAGATGAAGCAAAATCATGAAAGAAATTGGATTGGCAAGCTAGACCTAACATATTGGTGCAGAATCAACACCCATCCAAACAAAACTTAATCATATTAATATCGGACCTCTTTTCTATTCAATAAAGTTTGTTCGGGCACCGGTGTAGGAAGTATTATATCCGTTGCGTACTCATAGTCCGGGAACATGGTGAACAATACGACAATCGATTCAGTTGACTCTTCACGCAACATTAGTTTCACGCTTTATTCCGTTATCGTCTATGGAGCCCCGGACTTTGGCTCCGCGCCGGACTATATCAGCTTTCACACCGGGTCACCCACCTGCATTTCATAGGTGAATGATTTTCGATTTTCTGCTATGAACGCAATATATTGCTTACAAATGGGGTTACGCGACAATTTACGGGTTTGGTTCTGCACAAATATGTTAGGTAGCAGTTTGCCAACAATTTTTTTTTTCTCATGAGTATCTTGTTACAACACCTTACGTTTCCCTTTCGAATAAAGGAGGAAAAGAAATTGAACACACAGTGAACCCTCTAACTTTATTTATTCGTGAAAGAGGACAGGAATTTGTTGTTCCACTTGCATGAAAAATAGCTTAATCTAAATCGGGGCGATGTTATAACACCTGCAATCTTTTCATTACATGGAAAAACCCCGGGGGGCCACTTGTATTTAAAGTTGGATATGATGCGTGAACAGAAAAACGCGAAAAAGGGTGTCTGTTTTTCCAACAAGCGAGTACGCCGCGTAATCGTTTAGGGTGTCAAAACAACGCAAAATATGGTTTTTTAACCCTGAAATTGTCATGCATGTTATATCTCATTAACAGGGGTCAAAATCATCCAAAATATTGTATCGGAACTTGGAAGTGAAGCAAGAAGCAAGATAATAGGAAAGGGTATATTAACGATTCAATGCACGGCGTACTTTTTGACGGGTATCATAAACAGATAAAATACGTGTTTAGGGTATGTGTAGCTGTTTTTTTTAGTCGGTGAAAATACGTGTTTAGGGTGCATTTTGAAAGTCCATGTTCACAGATCAATTCCACCTTTGAATACAAGTGGCCCCCCGGGATATAACATGACTCTGCATTTCGATGGAAAGGAATCTGTGAAGTGTTTGGTCTTCTACATCCGAGTCGGATTTACTTTCAATAGCCCCCATTATTGCTGGATTCAGTGATCACAGGTGTACAATCCGGTATCCTGATATTCAGGTCATAAATTGAGATGACATTTAATTCATTTTCTCGAGATTGTCACATACTAGACGTGAGAACACACGTAAAACTGATTTCTCTAATTTTTAGGAAATTTTTTCTGAAGAATTATGTACTTCCCAGGGGTGCGTCACCATTATCCTTACCGAGATCTCTTTTTTCGCTGGTGGCCTCATGGCCTTTACTGTCGCTTTCCATAAATTTGAAACAATTTAGGTCTTTACATTTTGAGAAAAAGAGAATTAACTACTATATTTTCCTTGTACCGCTTCATTTTTCAACCCACGGATGCTCGACATTACTGCCAGCTTTTATCAAACTTGAAAAGAACGCAGTCATCAGCTCAAGACCATTGCTATTGTACATGTGCTGGGCTGCTTCCTTTTACCTACTTGTCCCGATCAATATCTTACTACAGGCCTGAAGTACAATGTCCGAATCCGATGTGAAAGCAACTATAAGTCCTGCGGGAGCCAGAGTCATGGCCTCCACAGACGATAACGGAATAAAGCGTGAAACTATGTTTGCGTGAGGCACTGAATTGAGTGCTCTATTCCTTATCGTTGTAGCTGGACTGGAGTACTTCGGACTATAATTACTACTTCTGCAACCGGTGTGAAAGCAGATATGTCCGGCGGAGCCACAGTCCGGGGCTCCATAGACGATAACGGAATAAAGCTTGAAACTAAATGTTACGTTACTATTCAACTGAATCGATTGCCCTATTGTTCACCATTGTTTCCCCGTATGAGTACGGCGGACAATAATACTTCTACACCGTATATAATTCTTTTGAATTTTGTCAAAATCATGCTAGATACACTGTCAAATCTGGCACGGGGAAGTCACCTGAATCTTCCGTGGCAGGAATTGCCACGAACTGTCACGAACTCTTCTGTTTTTACTTTTTGCACAAACTGTAAACATTGCTTCAATTTTGTAGAATAGATTGCAGTAAGGGTACATTTCATTATGTTCTGAATGTTTTTCATGCCATTGTGTCCCTTTAAGAAATCTCGTTTACAATTTAAATTAACCTTTCATAACATTAATTTACCGGGAATAATAATTTTTATAAATTTCATCTAGGCTTCTTGTCCAAATCATTCAGGGACTTATTAGTTGAGTCATTTGGAGAATTCCATGAACTTGGTGAGCAAAGCTCATTTCTTCAGTGGATTTGTCTTCTGTGAAGGTTAATGAACAAATTTAGCGAAGGACGGCCCTCTTGAAAGTGCGGGCGGAATCCAGGAGGGGGAACATTCATAATACAGTGATCAAAAATGAAAACTGCTTGGATTGCTGTAAAAAGGTAAACAAAGTGTTCGTCTTGTTACAAGGATTAAGAAAAGTACAGTTTGTACTACTTACAACGTATGGTTATGGAGATTATAAGACAAAATTCGTCTAATGTCAAAGGTCATCACCAAAGGTTAAATCTTTAATATTGCTCCGATTTCTTAAAAATGGGCTCAAACATATTTGTACTGTGTACAATATTTTTGACCTTGTTTGTCATTTATCTCGATAACTAAATACAAAGAGAGTACCAACTACTTTGCTGCAATCCCTGTGGAAATGTACAGTTTCCACAATTTAGGATCGTCCGTTTGGGTTATTTTTTTTTTTAGGAAAGGGGCGAGTTGTGACTAATTTCTATACAAATCAAAATATTCGACAAGAGGTAACTTTATACCGAATTTCACCTAACTAACATCCTAGATAGTGCAAAGTATACTTTTCTGGATTGCTCGTACTCATACCAAAAACAATGTTGTAAAGATCCATGCTTTTGAAGTTTGCTCCTTGTACTATGACCAATCAAAATTCAGTGACCTTTAATATTATCACATTTCACACCCATATCTTGTAACGAAATATGCCAAACTATATGTATTTTCAGATTCCTTATGACGAGACGAATCATTTAAAATACCATTCAACTAAATTAAACAACTTTGTACCATTGATCCCTTTTAATCCAAGATGGCCGCCAAACGGACCCCTTGATTCCTTATATTGAGACGAATCATATGAGATATCTTTCAACTAAATCAGACCACTTTATATGACCGGTCTCTTCAGATCCATGATGGCTGCCAAACGGACCTCTTGGGACAATATTTGATTATGGTAACATCAAGATTCTTTAAGGAGATGTCGCAGAGACGCTAAAAATCACGTTACAATTTAGTTTTAGGGGTTGCATGGGAACTCATGTAATATGCTAGACTAATATAGACACAGACGGATGGCTGGTTGAGCATTCAAGTTATCTGACGTTTCTTCGCCAGCATTACTTGATTTTTTAACTTCTGTTGCCATTCCTATTTTAAAACCAAATTCATTTATATGTTGCTTTTTCGTAATTCCATGTGCTGGTGCCACTAAGTGGTCTGGACTGCACTGTTAGACACTAACATAAACCTATCGTGTTTTTCATTTAATGTGATGTTTCATTTAATGTTAGCATTGGTAATCAGTATCTTAGGAGTTAATGCTCGAGTGCGCGATCTTCTGTTTGCTCTTCTTAAAAGTAGCTCTCTAATAACAAAAAATATGAATGTTGCTTAGGTTATTTGGACATTGCCAATTTGCTCATCGGGGGAACACCATGTTTTGAGGATGTGAATAATAATGCAGTCAGAAATGCCCTTTGACTAAAGGCTAAATAACAAAACAAGATTTTGGATTTACCTCTAAATCTGGTGACTTTGTTATGAAGCAGTTATAGGATTGTGCATGTAATAATGATAATAATAATTGCCTTTTATTAAAGCGCCATTCCTAGGAGACCACGGCGCTGTTACTTATTATTATTACGCTGCCGTCAGGAAATCGTCACAATCATTTCGCTTCGCGGCAGCTGGCCAAGCATACAATCTTACCAGCACTTAGATTGTAATATCTCCAATAACAGCTACTCGAATATCGCTTGGATACTTGGAGCCCAGGTACACTTTGACTAAAGCGCGGCTCGAACACACAAGCTTTGGATCATGAGTCGGCTGTATATCCACTGGACCACATGTGCCCTCCAACAATGTAGAATGAAAAATATAAAACTTCATGGAAAATTTCTTAGGAAATACACTAATTGTTATTGAGTCATTTTTTTATTTTGTTTTATACCAATGCAAATATCGATCTATGCTAAGAAATCAGTATGAGTCAGTATGGAAGAGACACGAAGAGACTTTTTTGAGCGTACATATTTTCTCTAAATTTGAGCTTGATTAGTTGAAGAACACTTACAGAGAACGTTTGGAAGGTTTATTAGACAAACAGAGAGAAACGAAAACCAGAAACATTCTCAAAACAATTTTGAACATGATTTGCTTTCCTTATCATCAGCCCCATAGAGAAGCATACTTTTTTTGTCGTGCACGAAAGAAAAAAATACTAAATCATCCTTTTATTACATGAAGACGCGTTTTAAAGGGATTAGCAGCGATTTGCTAGTCCGAAGCATCGAAAAAATCATCAAAATTCATATTTTTATATTTTTGTTAGTGGCATGGATTTGCGAACATAGCCTGCAAGTGGTTGGCTTGAAATCCGTGTATTAGAGACAAGGCAGTACTTTTTATCTGATTCTGTAATTTCTATACGTGCGTATCAAAATTCCGACTTGAGATCAAAAAGCCTCTCCCGCTGCATATCACAGATTTCCAGCGTGGTATTGTGCACCATGATCAATACAATTTGACCTCAAACACAAACATTATTGATCTTTGGTTATTTTGTACTGGTGTAAACCGCAATCAGCTGTTTAGTGCAGATTTTGAGACGTCATCGCTGTATGTCTATTTGCGGGAGACGGTATGACAAATATCCTCAAATACTTCATTTTTTCACTATTTGTTGGTTTATTTCAACATTAAAGCAGTTATATGGAATTGTACACACTTGTCTCTCTTTATTTATGACAAGTCTTAAAAATGCATGTTTCAACATTTTTCGATTCTCTCGCATTATCGCTGCTAATCCCTTTAAGCTTATTCATTCAGTTGGGATTTCATTCATTCATTTGTGAATATTCTAAATATGTAAAAAATTGAAAAAAAATAAGGGTGCAGCGCAAGGGTGGCTGACACCACCTATAACAATGATACTTAGAGATTTCTTTTAATGGGAAATGCCCATGGAGATTTGTCTCATACTCATGATATGAAAAAAAAAAAAAAATAATAATAATAAAATTTTCGGAACGAGTTCTACATGCACCAGGCGTTTAAAATTCTACAGATTTTTTTTAAATCTATGGTATAATACTCCCTATAACTCTAAGGCCAAAAATGAAAAAGTAATTTGTTTCATGTAGAACTTCGAAGGTAGGTACATGTGGAATTCTTGCCAAATTTTCTATTTTGAAAGTAAAGGAATAAATGTGATCCAAAAAATAGCTAAATATCGCCGTTTTCATATAAATATAAATGTTTGATCCTTACTAAAAATCCGCCATTTTGTTCATTCCTTGTCATTTGCTTTCTAAAGGTATATACTTTTATTGGTCATATATTGGTATTTAGGAAAATTTTGACAATATTCCAATCCATTGTGACACGCACTACTCCTTAGTCTTTACAGCGACCAGCGTTTATGTTTGTGCGGCCCACCGTAAATTGAATATTTCAAGCGCCGTCACACAGTGCAGTGGTCATTGAAACTTGGCTCATCACTGAGCTCAATCGTATTGCGATCGCGTCGCCCGCAAACGCATATAGCAATACATGGTTAATACATATAAATGCGGTTAATGAATGATTATGGAGCAAGTACTAACAGCGCCATATGCAATCGGACCATAAACACCTCCGTGAATTAGCTATATTAGTACTCGCTTTCTAAGCGATCGTAAGTTAATGAGTTTATCTTGAAGTCTTGAGTGCCTAGTCTTTCAAGGCAGCCACAGTCGAGGATCAGAAGAAACGCAGCATTCCAACTACAAATATCATCCAGGAAAATCAATCACGATGCCCTGCAAAGACTGGTATTTTCGAACCTGGGGTACCGAAGACTCTGACATTCACGGTTTAAAGCACATTACACGAACTAAGGGAGGTAAAAGAAGAATGATACATTTATAAGGGGGCGGATAATCATATAAAATACAATAATCATTTTAATAATCATACACAATGAATATGTGTATGTATTCATGAGCGTATGTATGCGTGTGCATGTGTATTATATAGATCCCAACGGCACTGAAGCAGTGTTACACTTTTCAAAAATCACAGAGGGGACCCTTGCCTTGTTTTTAGGATAAATTACCCCACTCTAAAGAAAAAAAATAAACATAACGACCACTTGCATCTTTTTTGCGATGATCACAGGTTGGATATTATATATATATGCTCTATATATATATAGAGGATGAGAGCTTATATTAGATTAGATGTAACTTGTCTATAAACACGCCAACCTTAATGTCTTCAAACATCACCAGCGAAATCTCAGATCGCATGACGAGCAGATAAGGTGAAATGAAATGAAATATATTCTTGATGATAAAGAAGCGGGACTACTCTTTCTTTCCTTATTCCTAAAGTCGAAAATCATTCATAACATAAACATAAACATAGCAATTACTGGGAACACTTCGTTATCATTTCCCTCATCATTCAAAGATGCGCCAGTAGCTACGATATGGTGGCTACATCTAACATATATACGAAAGGATGGAAGTGATTTCGCTTTATGTCGTGATGGGTATGGGGTACTATTATCTCAATTTTCCTCTTCAATTTAGGGTACAAAACAGGCAGAGAACGTTTGGTGTATATTGAGTATTTGAGTTTTAGGGTTTTTAATGTTGAGAATTGCGAAAATCGAAATTTTATGCTTCACACAGGTGTAAGCATACAACTATTGGCATAAAAGCCACCAAATAGTTGACATGATATTGTTTTCTAAGTCATTAGATTGAAATCAATAAAAAGTCAATGCCTCCGATTTGACGTTGTACCAAACCAATGTTGTCATGAACTAACCAATGTCAAATGCTTGTTCTTTAAGCAATCCCTAAAGTAATGCTAAAGCCATTTTATCAACACTTTATACAAAATATTATTTAAATGTTTTATTTTTTTTATTTTTTTTATGTTTTTCAAACATTTTTATAGGAGCCTTATCAGGTAAGGGCATCTACAATCGTGTTATGTTGTGGAACACTGTGCATATGGTTCCCGTTCCCAATTCATTGTGTGTAAGCACGATCCACTTGGGCCCATCTCGTGTATCATGTTCAAACACTGACTGGGAGGGACGTGAGGGGAAAAAGAAGTTATAGTGACAATGAGCTTCAGGCCATATCCCTTGCATAACTGCCAATATTAGCAAGTGTTCCAAGGACATGAACAAGATTGTAGGATTGAAGACTTGTTATAATGATGTACTTACCAGAAAGACATATGTAGAATAGTTGAGATTTCTTCAATTTGATAATTAATCATCTTATAATGCTTACACTGCCTTCAAGAAATGTTTGCATAAAATGTGTAATAATCGTCCATTCTTTGTAAGGTGTAAGGATTGCATTGGGACCAAGAGCACATAATTTATTGATTGTAATGGATGGTCAATGGGTTTGGGAATGATTTTATTAGAAATTTCATTTTTGTTTTGGTTTAGTTGATATATTGCACATAATGGGATTGTTTTGGCATCTTCAATGAAAAAGTATGAGGGACTTGCTTAACAGTAAAACAAATTGCTCTAATTGTTAGCATATAAGTGAGTAAATGCAAACGGTTCTATATATTTAAGCACTGCTCAAGTAGAGGAATTTCTAAGAGAATCTGAGAGATTCATTTACAGAATACGGCTAATGCTACACCTAGCGTTAGCTATTATTTAAAATCCAAATTTCTATACAAATACACGTTTGCTTGTATTTAGTATTCTACCACACATATGTTTTGTCTCTAGTGTACAGATTGTTATTGTTACATAGTGGCTTTTATGGAATGTATACAGGCCATCCATTGGAATTTTAAAACGGACATTTAAAACAAAGAGCGCACATAATTTAGTAAAGAACAGGAGGAGATTTACAGAAAGAAGCGACACCAATTTTATGACCCCGGTTTATTACATATTGGGAATGCTTACCAATGTATTAGATAGATCACCACTGAACGTGACCAAGGAACACGCCGTCTTTATGTAATAAGATGGATGATTAGTAGTTTCTGTCGTGCACGGAAACAGGGGGTGGGGGGAAAGTCAAAAGGAAATGGTTCTATAGGGAACGATTAAGATAGCAGGCCAGTTAAATTCAAAACAAGGTTGCGGATTCTTTTGCACCTGTTTGTCAAATAACCTTCGAAAAAAACGTTCTCGTGGTATACACCCGATCCAGTGAAATTGAGAGAAAATTGTGTCCTAAAAATCTCTCCTGTTCACTTTAAGGTTATAGAGGTCAATGGGTTATGGGCAAATTTTATTAGAAATTTTATTTTTTGTGTTGTTTAGTGATATAGTTCACAAAAAACATATTGAAATTGTTGGCGCGCCTCAATGAAAGTATTGAGGACTTGCTAACCAGTTGAAAAAAAGGCTTCCTAATTGTTCGCATATACGTTGGTAATTGCAAAACGGTCTATATATTTCAAGGACACTGCTCAAGTAGGGAATTTCTAAGAGAAATCTGGAGATTTTTCATTTACAGAATACGCTAAGAAGATGGGCGGGTGTTGATGGTTGAGATTTGTTGGCTTTTTTGCGACAATTGGAATGTTGGTTATTAATAAATTTAGATAATGGTGCCCGAAATCCAAATCAAATTGTTACCATTTTTTATCCCTTCCGTTGGCGGCCATATTGAGTTTTCAAATGGCTGCAATTTCAACATATTTTGCTTTCGACTTCTGAGCAACCAGAATGCTCAAATTGGTGGCAATACCATGTTGTGATGTCAAGGAACAAAATATCACATCCAAAAAGTCGCAGATAGTTGACTTCAGGAGGTTATCTCGAATTTCAAAATGGCGCCCATTTTAAAACATGTTTGCTTCTAGCTGCACTTCTGATAAACATAGGAGGCTCAAGCTCGGTGGCAAAACCCCAGGTTGTGAGGTCAGTGAATGCAAATACTACAATCACAAAATCACAGATTGTTTCTCTAGGCGGCCATCTTGAACTTAAAATTGGCTGCCATTTTTAACATAACTTCACCCAATACCTGGGACTCTGAGCTACATGGAACGCTCAATTGGTGACAATACCATGTTGGGATATCAAGGAACACATATTTACATCCAGAAAGTGCCAATGTTTCCTTTGGTGGCCATCTGAATTTCAAAATGGCTTCATTTTTAACGTATATAATCTGTGGAGTTCTGGGCAACATAGAAGGCTCCATTTGTTGGCAAACTCAGGTTTGTGATGTTAAGGAAAATATATATTGCATCCAGAGAGTCCAGGATTGTTCCTTCTGACAGCCATCTTTTAATTTTCAAAAATGGCAACCTTTTTGTAGCATATACTTCGCCCGATATCGACCGTATGATGCAAAATCGCTCCAAATGCTCACCCTAATCGGATATACATCCTAATGCACCAGGACCACTTAAATCATGGAATAGGAGGAGCAATAGCTCGGGCGTTTTAACAAGTTTGATAATAGGTTTCAATGTTATTGCTGTTCATATGTTCCAGAGCAATTTCAAGTATTGAAACACTATCCATCTATCTAGCCCGGCCGCATCCGATGATGCTGTTCCCCATGTAGCGCCAATGTCCTGTTCGTCATTAAGTTGGGGATGGCGATGGCTCCTTCTGCATGTCTCGAGCAATCGCATCTGTTTGGGCATGGTAACCTCCAGCATGTGATTCCGAGACTACTTGAGCAATCGCACGTAACATTGACCGGGCGTTGGGCAACAGAAGAAGAGATTGGAGGGATAACTCCACATATCTGTGCTTTAGCCATTTGCTACACGCCAAGGTATTTTGCACCTCATAGAAGCCTGGTGTAGGTGCAATCCAGTTTATCCTGTAGCTCTACTCATGGTCCGGGTTTCAGATCCGTATAACAGGATCACCTCTTTTCACTCTTCTAAAGAACTTCAGCTTGTTGAATGGAGATACCAGATGGCCATAGGTGTTTAGTTTATGGCATTCCAAAGCTTGTCCTTTGCAGGGACACGAAGTCTTTTTGCTGTCGGCAACAAAAGGACCCCAGGTACTTGAAGTCCCTGACCTCTTTGATTTGGATACCGTCTGTAGTGCAGATAGATGGATGATTATCTTCCTCATTGATGGTCTAATATTCTGTCTTCTTGGGCATTTTGAGATGTAGGCCGACTTTGTCTGCAGCATTCTCAAGATTGGCTGTCAGATTGGCGGTTAGAGCTATATCATCTGCATAGTTAAGGTCTGTGAGATGCGGCCTTTGGTGACGTCTAGAACGCTAGGGGTTGATGGCGAGTCTTTGTCCGTTCATGAGGGCAAGGACTGTCTAAGATGTAAGCAACCACGATGTACCAAGGAGGATAGGAGCAAGAGTAGAAGAAAAGGTTCAATCAAGTTTAGTGTTGCTTCTGAAACGGTTTTTGCAAAGTAGAGAACTAAGTGCTGAAACCATGTGCGAGGACACTCGTCAGTTGTTTCACCTTGATTCTTATAGGTGGTTAGCTTTCTATAAGTCGAGCTCCGGATCCCGATCAGCCTCCAGGCAGCCAGCATGCTCGTATTGAGATGTAGGGTCTCAAGGGCTTAAGCCTTTGATTAACAAAACTCCTCGAGCACCACGGTGTAAGGCGTCATCAAGTGACAGTCTCAGTGGCATATCAAGGTTTGTTTGAGCTTTTGGTGGATTTAGTACGGTACTTCTTGGTTGCTGGACTCAGTTTCTCTGGATTTGATGATTTTTTTCATGAGGCAAATTGCAGTAGTATTCTTCTTTTCTCTAATGTAGCATCTCCAGGCATTTCTTTGTTGCTGCAGGACGGCTTTCATATACTGTACTGGGGTTCTAATCTTCAAGCTCATCAACAGCGTGTGGAACCTGTTATTAATGCTGGAGTGTACGGCGCGCGAGCTTTGTATCCCCCACTAGCTTCTTCCAGTCAATTGTTTTCAAGGGATATCTCTGGGGGGGTTTGCTACTGAAAGACACAATCTATGATCAGACTAACAGCTTCAAAAGTGTTAAGGCTCTGAAGTATAATGCTGTTAATCATGACAGAATGGTATAGTCAGTGGACAGTTCTTCATTTGGGCGACGGTAGGACTGTGTCCACAAGTCTACTCGCTTGATTTTGGATTTTGTGAACTGCAACAAGGATATAAACCCGTTTCACGAATTCCATCACGCACACCCCACCTCTGCTTGCTCGTCCCCAGCCCAAGTCTAGAACCACAATCTCCAGGGATGAACACAAAGAAGATTATGGGGGCTGGAACTGCCACCGGTGGCAGTGGAAAGTCCCATGGTAAAAGCGAGAGATAGTTGCATTTGGATGATAGCAGCAAATACTGTTGTTCAGGATTTATACCCATCAGTGTAAGCTGGCAGGTTGAGGTCATTACAGTTGACAAGATGGCCACATGGGATTGCGGAGCCTTTTGGTGAGAAAAGAAACCCCACACCTCCTGTAGCTGGATTTTCTTATTCTTCCATGCGGAGGCTGTAATAAGTGCATAGCCATGGAACTTCTCCCGTAGTAGAGGCTCGCTGTGCACATTGCGGTGTTCTTGCATGCAGATGTGATGGACCTCAATATTCAGTAATAGTTATGCATTAATATGCCAGTCTTCGTTTTGGACTGGTGTGATTAGTGTTTGGACGTTGATGTGCTGATGATGAAAGCACTCATTACGTTTAACAAGTTGTCATGCCATCCTTTGTAAATATCAGGGTTGGACCTTCAGTAGCGCTTTAGGCCCAACATCATCCGAATTGGTTAGTAGGACCATGTTGACTCAGAAGCACAGACTTCAAATCCTAGGATTTAACCCTGGTGTGCTACATTGTAAACAAGTTCTTCAGCTGCCAATAAGGCTAAATAGTAGCTGGATTCCCCAGGTCTCCAGCACCCTTTCGGCTGGGGATTAGCCTTTGTCTTTCACGGTGACATCTCCACAACATCAATATCAATAAATCACAAAATGGGCATGACCACAAATGGAGATTTTTATGTGCTCAGAAGTCCAGATATTGGGCGAAGAATATTATAAAAAATTGGGACCATTGGAAATTCCAAGATGGCCACCTGAAGGACAAACAATCACGACTATCTTGAAATGTAATAAATGTGTTCCTTGCCATCACAAACAGGGTCACGTTGCACCAACCAATGGAGCCTTTTAGTTGCTCAAAATCCAGATATGGGCGAAGTATATATTAAAAATGGTGGCCATTTTGAATTCAGAGGCTACCGGAAGGAGGAACAATCGTGCCTTTTCGGATGATATTTGTGTTCCTGACATCACAAACCTGGGTATTGCCGGCAACTTGATCCTTCTATATTGCTCAGGAAGTCCAGATAGAGCAAAATATGTTGGAAACTGGCGCCATTTGAAATCAAGAGTCCGGCTGAAGGAAACAATCTGCGACTTTCTGAATGTGATATTTTGTGTTCATGACCATCATTACATCATGGGTATTGCCACCAATTTGTCAATTTGAACCCTTTAGTTGCTCAGACGTCCAGATATAGGGCAAAATATGTTCAAAGACAGCCATTTGAAATCCAAGATGGCCGCAAAACAGAAGGATAAAAAATTGTTAACAAATGATTTGGATTATTGGACCATATACATTTTAAGACCAAAAGTTCCAATTGTAGCAAAAAAAGCCAACAAAATGACACACTGTCCCATACTAATGCTACACATAGCGTTAGATATTATTTAAAATCCAATTTCTATACACATCCACGTTTTGCCTTGTATTTAGTTCTTCTACCACACATATGGTTTGTCTATGTGTAAAGTTGTTATTGTTTAATAGTGCTTTATGAAAGTATACAAGGCCATCCCATTGGAATTTTAAATAATAGCGGACCATTTTAAACAAAAGCGCGCACATAATTTACTTAAAGAGACATGAGGAGATTTACAGAAAGAAGCGCCCCAATTTTTCTCGAACCCCGGTTTATTACATATTGGGAATGCTTACCAATGTATTAGATAGATCACACCTGAAGTGAACAAGCTGAACACGCCGTCTTTATGTAATAAGATGATGATTTAGTAGTTTCTGTCGTGCACGACAGAAAGTCAAAGCATGGTTTTCTATGGGGAACGATTACGATAGCAGGCAAGTTAAATTCAAAACAAGGTTTGCGGATTTCTTTTGCACCTGTTTGTCCAATAAACCTTCGAAACGTTCTCGGTAGGTAATCTACAACCGATCCAGTGAAATTTGAGAGAAATTCGTGTCCTAAAAAAAATCTCCTCCTGTCACTTTAATGTATAGAGGTCATTGGGTTTGGGCATGATTTTATTAGAAATTTTATTTTTTGTTTTGTTTAGTGATATATTTCACATATTGAAATTGTTTGGCGCCCTCAATGAAAGTATTGAGGACTTGCAAACCAGTTGAAAAAATGCTCCTAATTGTTCGCATATACGTGAGTATATATGCAAACGGTTCTATATATTAAAGACACTGCTCAAGTAGAGGAATTTCTAAGAGGGTCTGGAGATTCATTTTAAGAATACGCTAAGGCTACACCTCGTGTTAGCTGGTATTTAAATTCCAATTTTCTATACAAATACACGTGTGTTTTGTATTTAGTTATTCTACCACACGTATGTTTTGTCTATAGTGTACAAATTGTTATTGTTACATAGTGCTTTATGAAATGTATAATACAAGGCCATCCCATTGGAATTTTAAATAGCGGACATTTTAAACAAAGCGCGCACATAATTTACTGAATGTATAGAGGTCATTGGGTTTGGGCATGATTTTATTAGAAATTGTATTTTTTGTTTTGTGTAGTGATATATTTCACATAATCAAATTGTTTGGCCTCCTCAATGAGGATTTGCTAACCAGTTGAAAAAATGCTCTTAATTGTTCGCATGTACGTGAGTATATGCAAACGGTTCTATATATTAAAGACACTGCTCAAGTAGGGAATTTCTAAGAGAGTCCGGAGATTCATTTTCAAGGAAACGCTAGGGCTTACACCTAGTGGTAGCTAGTATTTAAAATCAATTTTCTATCAAATACACGTTTGTTTTATTCGTGATTCTAAACACACGTATGTTTTTTTTTATTATAGTGTAAAGATTGTTATTGTTACATAGTGGTTTTATTGAAATGTATAATATAATGCCATCACTTTGGAATTTTAAATAGCGGAAATGCAAAAAAAAAAAAAAAAATATAAAGATGCGTGTATTCTGTTAATATTTATACAGGTTTTGACATATGAAAGGTATAGGATTACCATTGTTTTCTAAATGTGTGGGTATTTATATGTGTGTGGGGCGTTTGTGTTTTGTTTTGCCACTTTCGATTTTATGAGCATGAAATATTCCTGCCATTTTATTGGTGGAAATGTATCACGTGACAAAATAGTTTTATCTTTTCACCCAATAACTGGTAACACGGTCAATGGTCGATTTTCATGGGCAGGTTTGGACCAGCCGGTCAATAGTCGATTTTGTTGGGAACTTTGGACCGTGTAGCAGTAACTATTGTCCGGCGTATTCATAGTCAGGGAACAATGGTGAACAATCGGGCAAGCGATTCAGTTGACTCTTTGCGCAACATTAGTTTCAACGCTTTATTCCGTTATCGTATATGGACACCGGAATGTGGCTCCCACCGGACTTTATCTTTCCACACCTGCAGTATTTAACATCGCCCGTCCATCGCGATATGGATTATTTTGTTACAGTAATGGAAGTACGTTTGAACTTGAAGATTGAACTGTTCGCGTGAAAACACGGACTTTTTGGCGAGGATCAATTTGTTTTGGTTGATTTAAACTTGCGGGAACTAGTTGATTTTGCTTTTAGTAATGGGGAGCTCAACCTTCTGCTAAATTCATGATGTGGTTAGGTGTTAGTAAAAAAAAAAAAAACGCCTATAAACACTATTTTACTTTTAATAATTTTATGTAACTTGATGCCAGTTTCCACTAATAAAATGACAACAATATTTTCATAGTTATATAAAACAAATATTTACTGATCTTTTTTGGGCAATGTAAAAAAAAATTTGCCCTCGGTGACTGCAGACCGTGGGCCTAATATTGCCCTAGACCTTCGGTCTCGGGCAATAATAGGCCCATGGTTGCCAGGTCACGGGCAAAATTTTGTGCCATTGCCTCATGAGCGTAAATATTTGTATACTTTACTAGTACTAATTAAGGTCCATGGCCCGAATCGCTAATAGCCTCGTCCCAAAGCACCAATTTTCCTGAAATGGTCACTATTTTGGTGTTGAGAAAGATACTATTTTCGCATTTAACCTGGTGAATCCTACGGGCTAATGATGTTTTGGTTTGGCTGTTATGAACGCAATGGTCCCACTCGACCAATATTAATTGAACAGAGTAATATTGGGCTTACAAAATTATCACGTTAGCTCTCACATCAAAACGGATGAAAGATCGGCAGCGAAACTTTACAGATTGGGTTTGGGTTAAGGTCATCCAAATCAAGATTGGAAACATAATACTTAAATCGGCCATCCCCTTTTAAAAGCAGTGGTTGATTCCACCAATTAAAGCCAACACGTTCAAAAATTTGAGTTACCATTAAAAAATAAGAACTTGTGACCGTATGATGTGGACCTCATTCATGTGCATCGACACGACCAATATGTAATACCAAATTAACGTATTATTATATAATGAAAATGAACATCAAAATTACTTAAGTGGATGCGGTAACGGCTTTGTTTTTATAGTGTAGGAAGAATATTGATTTGTTATAACCTTGGGATGTGGCGTGTATGGCGGCGTGTCACAATCGTGTTAAAGCTGGGGAGATGGCTGCAGAACCGGCAATCTGTATACTTCGAGAGAATAAAATTACGTCCTCGTATGATGTTTATATATGAGGTCTCAAAACGAATATCATATTTTAAAAATATTAACAGTACACAATCTCCAGAATTTATTTACTATATATACTAATAAATATTATAATTTTATTGGGTATGTCAATGGTAAAGTTTGCACATTTTCATGAAAATGAATAAAATGTCATATCAATTTTTTTTTCTGAATATCAGTGACCAAGGAACATTATGGTACATTGACTCAAGCAAATGAGGGCGTTATTGATAAGTAAATCCATCCCGGTATGCAGCGAACAAAGCACTTGCGATGCCATTTTTTTTAAATTTGGAACTGCAGAGCCATAGTTACTGTTCATGCAGTTGAACATATTACAGGTGTTATCTCCGCCCAGTTTAGATTGAGCTGTTCTCCCTCAGGATGATAATAAACTTTGAGGTTCTACTGTGAGTTCAATAACTTTGACCCTATATTTCATCACTTATTCAAAAAGAACGATGGTGAACAAAAAGTCATGAAAGAAACGTTGCTTGTTAAGATGTAACTTAATATCTTTGTGCAGAACCAAGATCCATAACTTATTGCTGGACCCCATTTCTATTCAATTTACCACCATGTTTTAGAAGAAAACAAAAGAAGGAGATCCAGCGACCAATGCTAATAACGGGGTAAGTTGAATAGAAATGGGGTAACGCGGCAAGTTTCTGGTTTTGGTTCTGCACAATGATGTTAGGTCATAGTCTGCCAAACAACTTTTTTTCATGACTTTTGTGCATCTTTGTTTCCTTTTCAAATAAATGATAAAATATAAGGCCAGAGTTAATTGAACGCACGGTAGAAGCGGAAGGGTTATTTATTCGTGAACGAGGATGCACGTATCTCGTGCTTTGCGTCATTAAAACAATAGCTCGATCTTAGTCGGGTTGGTGATAGCACGTGAAATCCTTTCAACTGCATGGGTAATAACAGTGGTTCTGTACTACCAAATAAAAGGTGAATCTGAAGTTTTTTTCCTCTGCATACCGAGCGGATTTACTGGATATCAACAGTGTTATTATTTGCTCAAGTCAATGCAGCATGATGTACATCTACTGGTCACTGATAGGAAAGAATTGTGATGACGCTTTATTCATTTTCAAACAAATCTGCAACTTTTGAACTTGACATAACCTCTAGTATTGGAAAGTATAATATTTAAAATTAATCTGTGTAGAAATTTGTTACTTCGTCAATATGCGTAATCAAAGTCCAAGCATCTTTCTCTCTTTGATCTCATAGACTAACATATGCTTTGATCTCATAGACTATAACATATCCTTATTTTGATCCTATGAGCTCCACCAAAAATTTGCACCGTTTTTTATCCAAATCGGAGCAACTTAAAAATTTAACCCCTGTACAACTGAAATTTACCCTTTTTATTGATTTTTGCTATTTTTAGTATATAACTCTTAAACTTTACGTTATAGATAGTACAAAACTATACATTTTTTGAATCCTTGTGGTTAGACAAATAACATGGTATACTTTCTTACCAAAACTAGAATTTCGCGCTTCTCGGCTTTCGCTTTTCAGGAGGGGTTTGGCCTTGGTTTGGTTCCTTCCGGAACCTTATTCGGGCGTCTTTTGTGATGGGGGGGGGGGGGGGTGGAATTATAGTTAAATACAGAGCGCAGGAAGGAGGGGCTCTCATTTTTCGAACTTGGGGGCTTGGGATCTGATTTTGTTTCCCAAAAGTCCAAAGTAGGGTCTCATTAGAAATGAACTTTAACAACTCTGCTCGATTGGGGGCTGAAAGTTTGCTATAGTTTAGCTTCTTAGGCAAAAGTTTACCAAAAGAGACCTTAAGAATAAAAAAGTAAAATAAAAACAAAACACTGATGACCACACCAACTTAGTAAAACGGTCCTTCAACGCAGTCCTTAATTCTTTTGACATTGTATAACTGTAAAATGTACAGTTTTGTTGTAAAATATACAGTCAAAACCTGTAAATATTGTCTTTTTACGGTAGGCCTATTTAGTTGACAGAATTTATTTTTCTTAGCAGAGTTGAGGAAAATATTAAAATAGGGTGGAACATTGAGATTTCGCAATTTAATGGCTCAAAAATGTTTTCTTTGTGATCTTAAAATGCACATATCTAAAAATTACCAAAATGTCAGAGTCTTGTAATTCTCAGCTCACGATTTCTATATAATAGTCTTCCAATTTCCACATACATGGTCATTCTATACCTAAAAAATAAGCCCATGTTCATCATGTCATGTTTATGATATCAAATTGGGCTGACTTTTTCTCATTTACAACATTATTTTGGCTAAAACTTACTGTATCCACATCAAAAGCAAATTAATTAATTTTTTCTGTTAGTTAGCATTATAGGTAAACATTGTCAATTATAGATAATATGGCAATAAACAGTATATAGCAGGGGAGCCCTTGAGCTACTGAGGGTGTTGAGTGGTCATATATTGACCATGAAAAGGATTTAAGTGCATTTACGATAATCCCATAACACAGTAGATAAGAAATCAGACTGCACGTACCGTATCTACTTTACAAGTGTTATTTGGGATAATTTGACTCGTGTTATGGGATATTAGGTTTGATTATTTGATTCTTTCTCAAGTGGCCGCAAATTGAGTGATAAAGCTAGGAGATTAATAGATCATGTAATGGATTTCATAATAGCCCATAACACAATATAAATGAGGTATATATGACTGCATACAGATTGTGCTGTCACAAGCTTTTACACTACTTTGCCAAAGTTATTTGGGATAATTTGACACAATGTATTTTGGGATATTGGCTTTGATTACTCGATTCTTCCACTTTGGAAGTTGAAACCTGAACAGCAAGTGGTTGAATCCATCTCGCGAAAATATGTAACACTAGAAGCTCACACAACTCAAGAAAATTTTATCCTTCTTCAAAAATACATTCATACTACAAGATATCTCCAAAATCACTTCAGATTTCAGATGTTTAGAACATTTATTCAAATTCCCGATATATTGCATATTGATTCAAATCACAAACCTTCCCCTCCACATCTTGTTTCTATCATCCCTGAAAGCCATGACAATTTACGTGGTCTAACCTAAGCAAATAAGTAAAGTAACAAAATGCAACACTATATAAGACAGGTGACTTCGACGACAAAAGCAATATGTGGGCTTCCCGCCCTCATAATCAGAGCGACTTTAATTTTTGACCCCTTTCAGGCTTTTAGGTATATTCGTCTCAGCTTTCAGGGGCGGATCCAGGATTTGAAAAACGTCAAAATTACGGGGGGAGGGCTGAAGGCTGAAACTTGTCCAAAATGGGCTGTTTTTGCAAGATTTGCAGAATTACCGGCCCTCCGCCCCCTCCCTAGATCCGCGCCTGCCTTTACAAACCAAATTTACAATTTTTTACTACTTTTTGCAGTATTTACTCTGTATCTGCACTGTTAAAAATATTTCCGTAAATTTCTGGCAGCAGTATTTCCAGTCATTTTTAGGGTAAATTTACAGAAATTTCTGGCAGCAGTATTTCCAGTCATTTTTAGGGTAAATTTACAGAAATTTCTGTCAATTAACGGAACTTTGACAGTAATTTTACAGAAATTTGTCTCATATTACGGAAAAAAATGTGTATTTTAACAGAATTTTTCCGTAATTTAAAATTACGGAACCAAAAAAAAATTCCGGAAATATTGCTGCCAGAAATTTTTGAAATATTTCCGTAAATTAACATTTTTTATGTTTTTTGTTTTTTATTCTTATTGTTTTCTAAAACAGATTTTCCGTAAATTTACGGAAAATCTGTTTTCTTAATTTACGGACATTTTTAACAGTGTGTGAAACGGTAGGATGTAGATAGTACAAACTATACCTTTTTGCAAACGTTATGATTCGACGAACATTATAGTGTGCTTTTCAACACGATTGGATCAATTCAAAATTTTGATCCCTGTATAATCCTTGATTTCCCTCTGCCTGGTTATAGCTACCATTCCAGAAACGCTATCATGCATTTTTGTACAGGCCATGGCATAATATGGCTGGATAATTAGTATATCGTTTTGCCACGTATCAGGTAACAATTTGGTCAACATTTCCTGAGAACCTAAGGACTACTTGTAGCAAATTCTAACGCATTTTACCGATTGATGATCGATATTCTCTGTGTTTACCTTTGGTAAATTTTGCATTCTTATTAACACCACCATGATCATATGTAAGAAGTAAGACTTTATATATATGTTATCGCGACCAGGTAATACATAAGCAGATCAGAGAAATTAAAGCGCCGATTTTTAATTCACACGCACACCAAAACATGTTTTACAAATTTCATACAATTTACGCGTTTTTAAAAACTTGTTTTTAAATTAAAACCAAACATTGTCAAATACACTGTAAACATTATTTTACTCATGTTGAGTAAAAATATCACAGCTCTTAATGTTGAGTAAAATCTTAGTCAAAGTTGAGTAAACCTTACTCATTGTTGACTAAATCTTAGTCATTGTAGGGTAAAATATACTAAGCTTTGTGTAAGATTTACTCAACTGTGACTAAGATTTTACTCAACATTAAGACTGTGACTTTTTTATGTATTCAACATTTTTACATTTGTATATATTCTGGTTTTCTTGAAAATATCAAGAGAATACATAAAAAAATTAGTTTTGTTGTTTGGTGCATTCTACCGTATGCACATTGCAAGTTAAATGCAATTTTTCCACTCACTCTATTGTCCTGCATGTGCACTCTAACTAGATATTCATATTTAGCTCTTTTATTGATCCCAAGGCATAATTGATGAGAATCACAACATCATCAACCCCCATCGTACACCGAGGAGTTTGTAGAACGAATGGAATCCTTTGACTGGACTAACAGGAAAAAGGATGAGAATTTCAACATGACTGAATTTCAGCGTCGAACTGGTCATCATTAGAAGAGTAGTAATTAAGGTTGAGGCTTTTACTATCGTAACCAGTCTAATTAATTGTCGTGAACGGAATTCTTTCGTTTAAAGTCACACACCACGGAATTATGATTACATCTCAAAAAAAGCTGTGACCTTAGGAAAGAACAGAACAGTTTCGATGTTTATCTGTCTTTATAAGCTTTGGGGGCTTAAAAACTGTCAGATGTTATGTATTTTTTCCTGTATTTCATCAATACCCCCAAAAAGCGCCCAATTGCCTTATTATAAATGCATGACGTCATTTCGGAATCACCGATCACGTAACTCAACAGTGCAAAAATGTAAACACTGTACAGGTCATGGTTAACTAACAATAATGCCGCCATTCTTTTAAAATGTATTAAACAATTGTTAGTTGCAATTAAGAAGAGGCTGAAGACGAGAAAGTTGTTGGTACTTGGTGCTATGTATATGGGGATTAATATTGTGAAAACAAGGGAGGTTGTGTGTACCCGCGGGCGGGCCCGCGCGGCCGCCGTCAGTGGACTGAGTGGTTGTGAGTGTGTATTCATGGCGTGGCAAACAATGCACACCAACCGCTTCTGAAAAGATTATTTCTGTGCCTTTCAGATTCTTTGTACACTTCATATGTGCAAATACACTTTAATGGTGTATAAATGGTTGTAGATGTCTGCTTATCATATAAATTATAGTTTATTTGACTGGTGGCGGGTCATGATAGTCAGTGTGCTTGCGCATTCGTATTTCCATCTCTGCCCTGGCTGGCTTGCTTTTGTATGGTATAGCAAACAATCCATTCACGATCCCCAACGTTTTATACATTGATTGTACCATTTTATACCTACCCAAATTCATATATACGCATCAAAACGGGGAAAGGAAACGAGGGTCCGCGAAACTGCTACATGATATTTTTGAGGCTGTAGGCCTATTCATAGATTGAACGGCAAATTGTACGTTGGTAAAACGGGCCGTAGAAGCGCTGAAATGAGCTGATAACATATATGAACCACCCAGTTGGGGAATTTACGCCTATTAAATGTTACAGTGTTTGTGCTAATACTTTCATTTCAAGAATATTTCTGCACATCATTTCATGGTCCAAGATTCTTGTAATAAACGATTTGGTCTGAAAAGCTTGGATTGTATTTCACAACCCCAACATGCCCAAGGACTGAGAAAAAACACGAGTTACGCACGGTAGCCCACGCCACAAGATACTTGAGCTACGTAGCGGTGTATTATCTGTTGTGCAGAGAACAAACGGGCGTGAAACGTGACAGGCAGAGGGTAACACTTGCGTCGTAATTTTGGGGTGAGGTTTGTTTTAATAAAGCGATAAATGTAAAACATACCTTGCATATTTGTATTACAACAATATCTCTGATGCAAAAAAGTCCGAGAGAAAATGAAGCATCATTTAAATGTTGCAAATGAGACATAAAGGTTTAAAACTTACGTAAATCTGCTTATATTTGGTCAAATTGATCCCGGAAAAATTTACAGGATGCCGTTGACATGTCATGTTTTTGACAAGTAAGCTCATCCCCCCCTACACAAAATCAATCAAGCGAGAAGCCGATTCAGCCCCAAAACCTAGACTAGAATACCTAAAAGGTATTCTAGTCTCATCCCAAACAGACAAGCAAAAACACGGCAGTGCGTCATCAAAACCTAGAATTAATTACGTGTAGCGGCACATTTTTATGGCGCTTCATGCATGCTGTCATTAATTCCACGTGTCTCGCTTAATAACAAGTCTATAACGTTTCTAATCTCGCACAATAACAATGAAGCTGTACTATTAGATAAATACCGATCCAATTAATTTGCCTCTCAATAAAATTATGTGGGATTTCTTTTTCAACAACGTTCAAAGTGCTTGGCACTTACGCTGTATATGCATCACCCCACGGTGTCCCCGGTACGCATCACCTTCGTTGTCCTCGCCGGGGTATTCCTTACCGGGAAATAAACCCTGGCCTAGCTCTTCGCAAGAGCTCTTCTGCTATCCCCGGTACTTCCCGTCGATGAATATCCCAATTCTGATCTCATCACATATTTTGGACTCGGGCTTGTAATTTCACTTATTTCGGTGTGAAGATGAACGATCTACAAACTGATTTCCGAACAAGTTGTGCGTACGTTTAGTAGGTATGATCCCCGACATGATCTAATGACCTGTTACGTTAATGACGTCACACGCATAGCGCCCAATTTGAGGAATTTCATCATTTTGTTTTTAGGGGGTCTAGGAAAATAATCTTTTCATGTAATTGTTACGTTACCTGTAGCAGTTTGGAAATAAACTTTATGTTTCTGTTTTATATTTATATCAAAAGCAAAGCTTTCCATTGATATATAATCATAATTTCAGGGTGTGTGGACTTTATATAAATGGGAACTTTGACCCAATTGATTTGCTAAAAGGATCTACACTATATCAACTTATTAATGGGGTTAATTATTGAAAGCTTATATAATATCGTGATGACCTGTGTCAGCGTACCTTAGAGTAATGAAGCTGATCGCGTAAAACAATTAGAATAACCGCGACCTCTAGAGACGAGGCTATTAGGTTTAGTGCTGAAATAAATGACAGGTTGGGGCAGTATCAATGTAAAAACGACGATAACATGTGGAAACTGTAGGACTCTGCATCATGTGGCTCTCAGTCGCTTCCTTTGATCTCCTGTTTTATGATCGAAACCCAATAGACCATTAACAGCATGTTTGTAAACATGTTAGGGCCTGCTATCTTGAACTAGGTCGGCCTGACGTTACACACTGGGCAAATTGCATCTGTTAGATTTTAATACTATGGGCCCATAACGATTGGCAGGCTGATGGCAGTCAACAAGAAGTGACGTAGGAAATGTTTTCCTGGTCTATACGAAACAAGTTCCCGGCAACAGCGCAAAAAGCTCAGAATCGATAGAACAAATGAATAACAATATTCTTTTACTCTCGTCTTTTGGAATCAAAGCTCCGTCCTTCTTATTGTTTTGTTAATTTCCCCCCGTGCAGTTAAGATGTTGACCTATGTTTATAACACTGACTTACTCCTGACTGTTTTTTAAAATGTTTTTGATAATACAGTGGGTATACTTTGTTTTTAAGGAAAGTTAGGGTTTTATAAACTATGAAACATGTTCATTTTATTTACTAAATTTTCATTAAGTGCTATATTGGAAATTTAAAATGATGGCCGCTCAATCTACAAGTATTAAGATCATCCCTGTCCATCCAGTGACGGATAGAGTGGATAAAGTACTTCATCACCCAATTGAATTTTGATAATTGTTCAATATCTTTATCTACGAAATCGATAAACAACTAACAACTTCAAACTAGCATTATTGCTCAGGAGGGGCTATCCCCCGATATAGAAGTGAATCTTCCGAATTCATAACACGCTCCATTGTTACTACTAAAAAAAAAAATAACACTGACTGTGGCCTTGATCCCATTTAATGCCGAAATTACCGAAGTAACTATACACCTGTCAGACTTATATTCATCGATTTACAAAATTAACATTACTTTACACATTGTAGAGATGCCAATTATCACATTATTATCGATATCACATTAAATAACACTTCTCTGCAGTTGCCTCAGGTTGCCGACCAGAATGAATTAGTTTTGTCGGACAATGACATATTATTGCACCATAATCTTATTTTGACACTTTCGACTCCTGAATGGTTGCTGGTTCATATTAGTTAATGAATTTTAACACTAAAATAAAAGATATAAATAGAGTCCGTTGATTTGCGCGAAGGCATGCAAGTCAAAACAAAATAAATTCGGGGATATTCGGAATAATAAGTGCACGAATGTATATAGAAGTGCTCAGAGGAATGATGGATGTCCCAAGTTACGGCCTTCCACACCGTTCAACAAATTGATTTTGGTATCGGTAAACGTGAAATTAAGTCCGCGAATTGTTCCCTTTTGGTGTTACATTCTAATTACAAGGATTTAAATAAATCCCAAAGAATTGTGATTGGGGGGGACCCACCCATTTGTTAGATTAAAATTAAATCTTATAGATTATTAATCTATAAGATTTAATTGTTAATCTAAAAATGAAATGGTCCCTAATCACAATCTTTTTTGGATTAATTTGTAAATCCCTTTATTTAGATTGTCTGAATAAGCCGGCCCGCGTTACCCAAATGTCCTTGGGCCAATTTGGTACACATTTGCCTACTACTATCCCCTATGTTTGCATGTGAAGGAGAAACCAACACATATAACACAAAAAACTATGCTCGACAAGACCATTGATCAAACGGGTAGAGCTACCGTTTAATTTGCTGAAAAAGCCGCGATTACCTCTCAGAACAACTGCAGTTTTCCTTTCTTACCTTTTTGGCTTTTTTTAAATGCAAACTTAAGCCTTCGATTTTGTTGCTGTTTGGGGTCTCAATATGGCCTAAACTGTCAGAAAATGATGGGGTGCAAATTTTCGGACTGATGCCCCCTTCTCCAAGAGGGCAAATGTTAGTACAGGGAAATTTAAAATCGAGTCAAATCGTGTTTTAATGTACACTAACGCATTCGTCTCCTCATAAGGATTAGAAAAAGTATATTTGCATAGGTTCCAACCTTTAGTTAAAGCGGTATAGCCCCATAATGGTTCAAGGTCACCTGGGGGTAAATGCTTCGATGTTGTTGAAAGTGGTTTCAAAAGATTTCTTGTGTCATACTGAAACGGAAAATGCATTTGAACTGATTTGGTGATATCACCATTGCGACATCCAGGGAAAATTTACCACGTAGACCCTTGCTACATTTTGCTATGTAATTAGCCAACCAAATGTCACACAGAGTAAAATAATACATTTTTGGATCACCAGTTTAAACAAAATCTGAGCATTGGCCAAATTTTACCCCAGGATGATCCCTATTGAATGAAAAACAGCAAGAAAATCAATTTTAGTACATAAATCTTACGGGAACTGTTTCATTGACATACCAAACCACACTATAAATAATACAAGGTATACATTTTAGAAATCGTTATGATTTGAAGAACAATTTTGCATGCTTTTTTTCAAAATAGCATGCAATATTTGACCTCTGTGAAAAATACAAATAACCACTCCTGGATCTGAAGGACATCAGAAAAATGGCAACATCATTTTCGTGATTGGTGGGCCCCAGTAGAATATATTATTATGCTTGTTGCCAACAATTAATATGAAGAGCTACTGCACATTGAAACACATTTCCTCGTCTCCACATTATAAAAATAATCCTGCTTAATGTAAACCCCATCTCCATTATGTAAAGTTCTCTTTGTCATGTAAACAAATTCAGATGCTTTGTAAGGTATACATTCTCTTTCCGTATCACATCCTGGCCTGGTATGGGAGCACCAGGCCAGAATGTGACAGAAAAGGGCGTATCAACGACATAACTGCATTGCTTCACTCATCACATCAGTGCCCATTGACAGCTGTAATATTGAATTATCATTGGTTGATAGCTATCAATGTATATATTATTTACATAATTCGCCCAATCATTTCCATCCTTACAGACTTAATGCCCAAGATTATTTTTGCACTCATTTTAAAAGTTCATCGTTCACATATAGAAAAACCTTTTAACAGTACATTTCCTATTATAATAGAACAGCACGACCGGGTTCACACAACTGATTCTTGAGAAAAAATAATATATGTATAAAATCACAATTCACATGCATCATTTAATTTGCGACACTTCCTCTTGGTTTTCACAAAAGAACGTAACAGATGGTCGCATTTACTCAAATCTGCGTAAAATTGACTGTTGATTAAAAAGGAATCAACTGAAGAGTAAAATGTTCCGTCAAGGTTGAGTTAACCGTACTAAATACAGGGGTAAATTTTATCCAGCCATGCATAATTTTACTCAAAATTGGCTAAGATTGTGATCTTAGCGTATCCACAAGTCATTGGTAATGGCTTGTGTAGGTGTCGGTATTTCTTCATCAGAGAAAGCTGATCCGGGCCGCGTGTATCCATGATACGGACGCTCCTAACATTACTCAAAATTGACTTGTGATGAACAGATAGGATTGTCCACTTGGAACCAATTCTTTTTTACAGTTTATTTTCGATTGCGATTGCTTTTAACGCAGTTTATGACAACTCTCGTTTTATGATTTTATTTTGCAGTGTACTTGGAAAGAGACGCCCTGTGATCATGATGATTTCATCCATAGGTTTACACACTTGGGAAATTGTTACACCTTTAATGACTGGACATATGGAAACCGACGATATAATTCCACAACTGCTGGAGCAAGTAGGTTCTTTTGTATTTGTTTAATATTTAACTTTATTTTATTAGGGAGCACAAACTTAATTTTGTCATACCTTTGTGGTCCCACTTCGGTAATAGTTCACATTCTCAAGTACTTTCCTTTACTGTGTGCATCCCGTGATCACTTGCATTCCAAGGTGGCTACCATGTTTATGGTTACACACCACTAACTCACTTATACACAGTAGTCGATGGGAAAAATGGCAACTTTGAGCATGTTTCTTTCACATTTAAATATATCACAGAGGAAATACAACAATATCACACCAAAGTACAAGCTAAAATAACCAAATTTTGAACATATGATGACCAGAATTTTTTTTACGAATCACCAAACTTGCTTGACGTCAGACCGGCAACACAAGATTCTCTATGGTCGCCAAAGCTAGTAATTTGCAAATCGATGCGAAATTGACGAGCGCGGAGTAAATTGCCTCAAATTCACTGTCCAAATGCAACTTAGTTTGAGAAAACATACCAGTCATCATGTCAATCATGAAATTCCATCACTTTCTTAATAAAACTAGTGCATTTTCAGACATTTTAAAGCACTTTTTTCCAGATGCCATGCAAGAAAGTAGTCCACCAAAGATTTTTGAACCTTACGGCAGCCAGGTTAGTGGTGTATAACCTTATGTATTACTTCCCAAAATGTACCCTAAAATGTTGTTTACTTGGTTAAAAATACCATAAACAAGTATTTTGGTGCGCTTTTGTCACACTATTATTATTGTTATTATTTGACTGTTTAAAAATGTACCATAAACAAGTATGTTGTTATGATTTTGGTACCTTATACGAGTATTTTAATGAAGGTTATGAACAGGAGAATGACAAATGACGACCCCAGAGGCGACGCCACTGCACAATGCTGAGGATTTCTCAAATTTAGAAACTGTTTGAAAATTAAGTCGGGAAGAAAATATATTTTTAGCATTTTCTTTTTGTGAAAAGAAGTCAAACTCTATTTCACCAGTAATCGGAATATTTCACCCTATACACGTAATTTAGCAAGTAGCCAAATTTTGCATTTTCGGCCATTTTGATACCCTAAACAATGTATGTTCGTACATCGTCTGATCTCGAAAAAAGACCCTTAAGCGTTTTTTTTCTTTATACATGCATGATTTCTACCTTGGAATACACTGCCCCCCTGTATGCGTACGTAATTTCCATAATGTGTAGGCGATCTGGAAAGCCATGCTACCTACAAACATCGTTCAACTGTCATCTTGACTTTGAAGTTGTCCATAAACGAATGTTCAGACTAGACACTATTCAGCTAATAATAATGATAGAAACTTTTGGTAGAGCGCGTCACGCTGATGCCACGATTACTGGACTATACAACCTGTTTAAACATGGTACATAAGAAAATACCGTTTTTCTTTCTGATATTCTATAAAAGAACTTAATAAAGCACATTCCATCTTAAAGAAGAAACACCAAACTTTTCCATAGGCTTTGTTCCATCCCATTTTACTGCGGGCAATCCAATTATGACGTTATCTGCAGTAGGCCAAAACTATTTTGTGCCACTTTTCTGTATGCGTTTCAGTGGGGAGTATCCGTAACCTGACCCATCCGACAAACTTTTTGTCTGACACACTTATGAATTCGGAAACCTTTCACGTAATAAAGCAGAGGTTTATTCCGGTTGAGGTTTCAATGGCCCAAACATAATTTCAAAAAAGAAGTCCTAACTATTTAGCATAATACCATACGTGATCTTGACGAAGCGGCTGTTGTAATATAAAATGGCTATGGGGTATTCTGCATAAAAAGAAGAGCGCTTCTATTAACTTGTTTGAGGATGGTCAACGTAAGTATCACGAAAACACAACAAGAGTGAAGTTAATGGGCGATTTCAAGTGAAGTTTTGAAAAAGCTGTACTAAATATCACCGCACCATCAACTGAAATTATCAAAATTGTCTTTACAAACAGAAAGAAAAGCTTAACATTAAGTACTGCTGACAACATTCCAAACTTCGATCAAATGCAACGGGTGTAAATGAGTTGTGCATTGCCCCAAAGTAGCACAAAAGCACATTGCAGTTAATTGGGTGTATCTCAAATTTGCTGAAAATGAGATGAAATAAACGGAATTAGAAAGTGGACTAAGTAAAATGTTGCTTTGGTTGTTATGGTTTTACACTTAAGTGCCTCGGTGGGTTCATAGTACCCAAGATTTGTTTTTCGGCGATTTCTCACTCGTGAAAAAATATTTCAAACTCTAATTTTTTGTAATTGTGTAACTTATCGATGCGCTTCTTTCCATAAAAAATCACTAAAATTTCACGCCCGTTAATGCGATAATTAGCTTGGGTTCCTAGGAACCCCCCCCCAGGCACCAACTGGAGTGTGATTTTAAAAATAAAAATTAGCAAACCCTGTTGTCAGAAATATTTTTTCTGCTTATGTATGTTCATATGCATGAAACCAAATTAATTACATAATCAGAAAAAATAATTAACCTTTATGTGCTGAAAAGAAGCGATTCCATCATCGAGTGACTGCGCGCCATTGCTGTACAAAGCTATGGCAAATACGACTCCCCCCACAAAAAAAATACAAGAATTTACAAAAGGGTAATGTTTGTTAAATGTAAATTGATCTTCTAGATATAAACATCAAAATAATTTGAAATGTGTATGGAAGCAGGGTCGCGGAAACATCATGTTACTTTTTGAGCGATTTTGACGCGTTTCGAAAACAATGATTTGCCCCTAATTTCCAGACAATAAACCATAACTCATTTATATTGCATCTTTGGCCTTGTCTTAGGCCCCCTCAAAGGTGGTATGAGTTTCATTTGTAAATTCCATCGGGAAAGTGGTTTCCTGGGGGGGGGGGTGGGGTCCATGGAACCCCGTTAGGCACCAACGTGAGTGACAACACCATAGGCACTTAACGGGGCACTTAAGTGTTAATATGACAAATATGACAAAGCAGTACATTGCACCTACGTTTGTAGGTTTTGTATATAGTTCGCTCAATGTTGTTTTCATACAAATAACAGCAGTGATCTCATATGAAGTATAACATTTTCTATAACCAACAATCTTAAATTCGATTGCTATCAACAGGCAACGGGCTAAGACTGATTATGGATATTGAGGAGTCTGAATATACTCCCTCCAACGATCTGGATGCTGGTGCTATAGATGCTGGTATCAAAATTATGCTCCATCACCCCACGGAACCGCCTTACATTCAAGAGCTTGGTTTCAGCGCAGGACCTGGACAGCATTCATTTGTCAGCATGAGACATGAGCAAGTATGTAAAAGGCTCTATCGAATCGGTATAAATACGATTTAAGCCCATGACATACTTCCAGTCGCAGCGAGCGATTTCTGCGCGTGAGCATGCGTAACACTTAATCTTGGGTCAAAGTTCGATATTGCGCACGCCAATCGCTCGCTGCGACTGGAAGTATATCAAAGGCTTTAGGGTGGATTATGGGTAGCAGGCAAAGTCAAGTCCGTAAGTTTTCATGCACTTTGAATTACTGCACAGTGTGGGTGTACTCATATTCTGAGGGAAGCAGGCAGTCAATCCCACTTTTTTTCCTTTCTGACTTCCTCCTTACATTTCTTTTTAGTTTACCCTTTCTCTTTGTTTATTTTTTTGAACAAAGAGTTCCAATAAAACTACTATTCTCTAAAGGTATCTATAAAATTCAACCAAAAAATATAGGATGTAGAAGAATATGGGCACTATGATTCTCTTACAACAGTTCTGCAACAGCCTCATTTAATTGTTAGCTTATTGAGTGAATAAAATGACCTTTTGACCCCATACCGAGCACACATTTTGTGAAGAGTCTGAAGCTGCTTCATATGCAGAACCTAGGTTTGATATAAAGAGCCGTATAGATTTATAATAACATTTGTATTGCTAAGGCCAAGAAAAAAAATTGTCTAAGAAGATCGCGCGCATTATGTTTAAAATTGTTTTTTTTTTATGTTTTACTCACTTAATTTTTTTTGTTAAGAATTTTCAGGAAAAAATTAAAATTTGGCCGCGAAGCATTAGCATTTTTCTAAAAAAAAAAACACATTTCGCA